>PVIR01004256.1:0-80676 GCA_004026965.1 Petromus typicus | reverse complement strand
GTAAGGAGGCCTCCTTTGTTGCACACTCCTACCAAAGTGTCCTGTGTCCCCACAGGTCCAAGTGACCAAGGACTACAACTTCTGAAGCCATAAGCCAAAATAAACCTGTCTTCTTTCGAAGTTGATTGCCTCAGGTGTTTTGTCACAGGTGACAGAAGACTGGGCGGTGCAGAAACCCCCACACACAGAGTTTGTGCTTCTTGCTCACGTTTGTATAAGAGTTGCACAGAATTTACCATCACACTGAGGTTTTCTATGAATTCAAAACTTAGTCTCTGAGGACTATATTGTTTTGCCTCCTGGGCAGCAGACATGGCGCCCTTCGAAGGGCAACTCAGTGACAGTGTCTTGGGCCGTGCAGGTCTAAGTCTCCGTGGCCTTGGAACCACAGTTTTAAAGGGAGGCCCCTGGCAGGTTCTTGCACGGGACTCCACACTCCTAGAACAGAGCCAAGACTGCACTGCTCTTTGGTAAGTTCACATCGAGTCATCACGGGGAGGTCTCAGAGAGAAGTTTACGCACGTCTAAGAGCAACAGAGGCTGCAAGACAGAGGCTGTGCTGTTGGACACTGTGGCTCCGTTTCTTCGGTCACTCCTCGGCTGAGAGTTAGTCAGTGCCAGGGTCTGGAGAAGGCTTCCCTCTCGAGGCTGGATGGATAGGCCTGGCTCTTTCTCTTGGGCAGGATCTCCTGTACTCGGAATGCGGCTTTGACGAGTGGCAGACAGATCTGCCACCGGGGTCACCGGACTGCTGCAAAGGCTGTAAAGGAGGCTGGCTGTGCACAGCTCTGTGGACACTCTCGCTGCTGCCCGCCCAGCTCCTGGAAGGTGCTGACGCTGCTGGAGTTAGAGTCTGAGCAATGAGGGTTTCAGCACCGGGGGGCGGAGCAGAGCCCGGGGCACGCTGTGCAGGGCCTAGCGAGGTGGGCACAGAGGCTGAAGATGTGGGAGCTGTGAAACCTGGGTGGCAGAAGCTGGGTCACTAAGACTTTTGCATAAATATTTGAGAAATTTTATCTTTATTTAAATGAATTCTGAGCATTAAGATCAAAGTTCTCTTTAGGTAATCTTATAAAAGTCTAGGGATGCTTTTCAGAACAACATATATGTTTTACAGCTTTGAGAGAATGTGAAGCACCATTTTAAGTTCTTGATGTCATAAATCTCCCTGGGGCAGGGAGCTGTGCTGAGAGCCCTCCTCCAGCACACGGAGGCCTCTGGAGCACGGCAGACACCTTTACAGCACTTCTAGCAGACCCCTAATCCTGGAAGGCAGGACGCTAAATCGTCATCGTATACATTGATCACTTCCTTTTTAATTATTTCCTGAAGATATGATTTTATTCTTACAAAGGACAAATAAATTGAAACACAGATCACTTTTACTTTTAAAATGCCAGGTACTGTATGCACAGCTTTTCTGCGTGGAGATGCTGTTAGTCATAAGTGAACCCTTCTGTTCAACAAGGGTGCCTATGAGCTTTCTTTAATTGGATTATTGGAAAACTGGGCTAAAACCAGGACAATTTCAAAGATGGTGAACAGCTCAAACTTTCTGAATTAAGAGGAGTAAAAGGGGCCAGAAGATGCTTTCTAATATGTGAAAACTATTACAAGACAGGAACTCAGAGGGCTGGCATTCAAAAGCGGGTAGGCGCCAGCTAATAGCTTGGTGACCTCAGAGAAGATGTTAACCCAAGGTTCTCCTGGCACAAAGGGAAGCTGAGAGTCCATCCACATACTATGTTGGAGGATCCTAGGATTTTAAGTTTCTTACAGACGTTTAAAGTTCTTAAAGTACATCTACTTTCTAAGAGGCAGGGGCTGCCTGAAAGTCCCTCTCTGAGGCGTGGGTGGACCGGCCAACCCAAGTCGCTCTGTGCCCTGGGGGACCCTGTGTGTAAACTCCGGAAACAGGATGTGAGCAAGTGGGAGCTGCAGAGCGCCGGCGTGTGCAAGTAAGAGCACAGAGCCCGCCATTCAGAGGCCGGTGCGCTGAGCTCATTCCACAGCGAGATCCATCAGTAAACGAGGCTCGGTCTGTAGAGTCGCACCGACTTGGGTGCGAATCTGATTTCCCACTTACAGCGTGTACGATGAGACAAGCTACTTCATCTCTCTGTGATTTAGTTTCCGAATCTCTAAATTGCCATCAATAAAAATAGGACCCAATCCTGCACCCATAACATAGTATCCACGTTAAAGACGGACAGTGAACATCGGCGGAAGAGACTCTTGTGAAGTCCTTCGCGTGATCTGTGCCTGACAAGCCTGATCACCACACTAGCAGTACGCGTGGACTCCCAGCCCTCTGGGAGGCTGAGGCAGGAGGATCACGAGTTTGAACTCAGCCTGGGCATCTTAGTGACTTAGTGAGACCCCATCTAGTATACAACATAATGTGTTGCTGTAGTTCTGTGGATGTTGGCTTTACTAAGCCTGTTGAATTAGCGGTGACTTTTTGAAATCTAATAGAATTTCAGGCAGAAAATAAAGGGAGGGGTAACACGAGCAGAATCTTCGCTGAGCGGGCGGTGGGTTTTCAGGCCCCTCCGCCACCGCACGGAAGCCTGCACACGGGCTTGATTCCTCGATAACTTAATGAAGATCTTTTGTCCCGCTGCACTGTGGCCACGGATCCATTTGGGGGCTTGACAAGCACTGGTACCGAGAGCAGACGAGGCCCTCGAATGTTTGTTTGTTTTTGTCACATGGACAACTTTATAATTTGCATAATTAATATTTATATATTCAGAGGCAGTTCCTGCAGGAATCAGGCAACCTGCTGGGGCCGAGGAAGCACAGAAGTGAGATAAGTCACTTCCTGGAGGTTAGTATAAAAGGAGAAAGTGATGTTTACAAATGAAACAAAGTGTTCCAGGAAGACAGAAGACAGTTTAATAGCGACAGTTCGCTATTGTGAGTAGCTCCAGAAGAGCTCGGGGCCGAGGCAGTACGCGTGCAGGATGTCCATCAGCACGTCCAGCACTGACATAACACGGGGTGGACAGCCCCGTGGCTCCCCGTACCCCCAGCCGTGCTCAGCGCCCTTCCGTGGCCGTGCTGAACTCAGTCCTAGTTTTCTGGCCCCATCAAGGCTTGTGGATGTAATAGCAGCTTGAGCGTTCATAGCTCTGAGCACACAGCCAGGTCTGCTGAGGGGCTTTACTTGCGCTGTCGCTCAGCCCCGCGAACAGTTCGGTCAGGTGAGCAGAGCCACTAACCTGCTTTACAGGGGGACAGCTGAGGCTTTGCGGCACCGGAGCCTAGTGCCTTGGCCTCAAGCACTATGAGCCCGTCCAGGAGTCGGCTGAGACGGGGCGCTGCCCTCTCACCTCCTCACTAGCAGAACAAGGACATCAGAGCAGAAGAATGTGAGTGAGCGTGGGCACACTCGGGACACCCCATTTCTACTCTGTTCGTCAGGGTTGGACAGCCACACAGAAGCACAGAGCCCACAGGCTTCAGTCTCCCATGTTTAGAAAGCCTTCCTTGCCTGTGGGTTACGGGCCCAAACGCTTAGCTCCCACAGGCCGGTTGCTGGTGAGAGGTGAATGGCCCTGACGCCAGGGCTAAGACAGCAGGAAGTGGACAGCAGCCACCACAAGTCTCGGGTACAAGAGAGAGAGATGTTCCACAAGGACGGAGAGGGAACCAGAGCACTTTGTCTTAAAAAAACAGTCACAGGGGCCGGGGATTTAGCTCAGTGGTTCCAGCGCCTGTCTTGCAAGCGCAAGGACCCGGGCTCGATCCCCAGTAACCACATACAATACTGGGTGTGGAGACTCACCCCAGCAACAACCAGTACCACATACCACAGTGCCGGGCGTGGTGGCTCACGCCTGTAATCCCAGCACTTGGGAGGCAAAGGCAGGAGGATTGCTGTGATGTGAGTTTGAGGCTGCAGACATTGGTTTCAATTCCTTGATAACTTAATGAAGCATCTTTTGGCTGATGGTATGGTGAGAACATGTCAGGAAGTGGTTCTATCGAATTAAATCCTGTCTATCTGTCCTCATGGGATGCTGGTACAATTACCTACATTCTGAGTTTCACTTCCTCATGCTGGAGAGCAAGACAGAGCCTTCTACAGGTTGAGTATTAGCTGTGAAGACGGTGTGGCTTCGTTGCCTGAGGACAGACCATACCAGACAAGTCACTTAAAAGTGTGACTTAAAACAGGTTCTAAAACTTAATGACAGGTGGGAATACAAAAGTTTGGATGGACTCTAAACTTGTGAAAAGTCCTTTATTAATAAAATTGAGGCTGCAGTGCTAATTCATGAGTTCTTTGAACAGAAATGAATGTCAATATTGTAGAAAGGACATATTTTTCTGATAAAATTGTATTATAACTCTCCTCACCATCCAAGAGTTGGGTTTAGATTCAACTGATGATTTTGAATGGAGCTATTACTCGAGGATTATTAGAGAGTTTTATGAATTCTGAGTATCTTGCAATTTCTTTTAAAGCTAGGTATAATGTAAGCATGTATTTTACTGTTTTATTTCTATCAAACTCTCTTTGGACAATGACTTTGGTGTTATTAAGTCAGTTTCCACCATCATTACCCTTGAAGATAGAATCATGGATCCATCCCAAGATTGCAAATTTCACTTTGCAAAATGTATACATTACATTTGCACAGTGCAGCCTTTCCTATAAGACCAGATATTTATGGAAAAACGTAAAAGTAGATATTGGGAAATGGGAAGACAATGTTCAAATGACAAAGGGAACAATGAAGGGAGAGAAGAATAGGGAAGAAGGGCCAAGAAAAAGAGAGAATAGAAGGACAAATTGAAAACAAACTTTGTAAATAAGGAGAGGAAGAGGGCTCACAAGAGGGAGTGGGAGAAAAACAAGGAAGATATGTCCCGTGCAGGTCAAAATTCCCTATGACAAATGTTCATTTCAGGCGCCCTCAACACCTGTGTATCAAGCAGAGGCAGGAGGCACGGAGAGAAGATTAGACGAAGATTAGACATTCTTTCAAAGTTTGTAGAGAAAAAAGAGTCACAAGAGCTTACACAAAGGTGAGTCCACACCTCCAACTTTGTGCTTTGTAGGTAAAGCAATGATTAATAAAGTAACTTTTAAAAGAAAGTCTAGCAGCTTTAAGAATTGGGATATATTTGAGAGAAACAGAGCAAAGACCAACTTGAATATCACGTAATTAAAGTGCATGAAATAAATTTGGGTTAGTGATAAAATGGAGTATTACATAGATATTAAAATTTTCAGTAATAAAAATCGAGCCAGTAATTACACAGCCCTTCTCCCCACTTAGCCTGGAGAAAGTGGACAGTACTGACAGCTGTGTTGGTGAAGTCATGAAGAAGAGCCGCTCATGGTGCTGACAGGAGATGTTGCCACACTGTGCTGGGCTGGCTGGCAAGACACAGGGACGCAGGAGGTGAAGGCCCCTCACACAGCGACTATAACAGCGGATCTTTAGGATGTGTTCAGACAGGTGCTGAAAGCCCCAGGCTCCTGGCTAGTCAGCCAGCCACCGTTTCACATAGTGAAACAAAGGTAAAACCTGAAATAGCCATGAATAAAAGATGACTACATGTGCATAATGTAATACTAGAAAAACCTTAACATGCTCATGTATATTAGAAGTCGCAGAGATAGCAAGGAGCAGTCAAAGCTTGTCAGTTTAAATCATTTCATAGTTTCTCCAAAGTGGAAGAAAGATATGGAAAGAAAGAGGTAAAAGAAGAGAGAAAACTGGATTTACTGCACTTAGGAATGGGGAGAGGCCAGATACAGACCCTCAGGGCAGCTCCCGACCCTTCCACACACCCACGGTGAGCTCTGCTAATTCCCTTGGTGGTTCTCAAGTCAATCAACTGATGAACCGTCACACTGCACAGTTTGCAAATGGTTACAATGAATATGCAGAGGGAGGGGTGATTTCTAATGTGCACAAGTCTGTGTGCACTACACACAGGAAGAATAGGACTATTTGTAATTAATCTTCCAAAGTGTCTTTTAAATAAAAACACCTATTCATCATTCAGACTTTAACTCAAATTAGTATACCATGCTCGGTGGTGTCTTTTTCACTGAGTATCAATTGAATGTTAAAAATCAAGATTTTGGTAAACAGTGTCATTCTTGTTTTCAGTTCAAAACTATTTAAAATGGGCAAAGTGAACTCAGAAAGCAAACGCGGTGCCTCATGGGAGACAGGCCACCTCTGTCCAGGCCAGGATCCCTCTGCGGGAGAGCGACACTCAGCGACAGACAGCCTGCTGTCAGTCCTCCCCCTCACTTCAGTCACACTCACCCTGCGTTCTCTGGGGGCTCTGAGTCCTCTTTCCCCAGGGGCTCTGAGTCCTCTTTCCCCAGGGGCTCTGAGTCCTCTTTCCTGAGCGTCCATGAGGCCTGACAGCGACCGCGCTGCTGAGCGCCATCTAGCGGAAAGGCAGCTCATAAAACACGACGCTGTGTCCTCGTCCACCTCATCCACCGGACCGGCACCGTGTGACTCCCGGCTCCTCCCCAAAGTCAAAAGGGTCAAGAAAGAAAAGCATTTTGAATGGACTCAGGACATAGCCATAGCGCACCAGAGTAACAAAGACACTCAGAAAAGAGGACTCCACAGCTGTTACAGAAAGTGGCTGGGAAAACAGGGTGAGTGTGTGTGAAATGAGGGGAGAATTTTGAGGGGCGTTAATGGCAAGGTGACTTCCACTCTCACACTTTTTAGAACATTCACTTTAATTTTAGATCGTGCCTCGTGCAGTCTGTGCATATATTGTCAACTTCACTGGCTACTACTGACCGAAGGTTATTGAGCTGTCTTGCGTTGTTTGCTTGCTTGAATATAAGAATCACAGATAAACTGAAGTTTGTTAACATCTCTGAGATGAGGTGCATCTGGTAGTGAATGTCACGACACCTGGCAGCTGCTAGCAGAGCAGGTGTCACGGCGATTTACGCTCATCCTGGCGGGAATGTGACCACAGGTCCCGTCACAGCCTTGTCAGGGACACACTGCTGAAATCAAGCGCCCTTCCTGTGATGGGATTTTAACTGACATTTAGACCCTACTTCCTCTTACAGCATTTTTAGAAGAAGAAATAAACTGTCCGCACTCTGATGCAGTAGGAAAGGGAAGTTATTTGCATATAAAAGATTAACAGTCATACAGCTTGTTGTATAACTGCGGGCAAGAGAAACTCCACATTCTTGAAAATCTAAACCGAAGAATTTTGAAAGATGGGAAAAATAAGTTTGGATTGACACGCGCTGTGGAAGAATCCTCAGGCGTCAGAACTGCATCAAGGGATCTTACTCCACGTACCCACTGGCGTCGCGATGGAACCCGAGCCTCCCCACTCCCGGCTCTGCGGCCTCACCACACGAACAAAGACGGCTCATTGTCCCTGCCCACGAAGAGGAGGGCACGGAGCAGCCTGCAGTGGCTTGGGCATCAGAGTTCTGTCCCAAGACCAGGGGTCGGCTCAGATGCCCCAGATGCCAGAGCTGCGGGGCACAGCCTGGCTGCGCCAGGGGCACGAAGTGAACACGCTTGTCCCCCCAGCGGGTCGCCCACTGAAAGTGGGCGTGGCTTGGCTTTTCACCACGACCCTGTTAACGGTGCCTTGGCTGTTCCTGTCCTCAGTGGGGGGAAACCGCCTCAGAGCGGAGTAACTTGGCAGAGGCTCTACCCTACAATCCGGCGAGCTGGGGCTGAGCGTCAGATCTGGAAAGGTCGCGCCAGGGCCCATGCAGGGTGTATGCACACACACAGCTCTTCTCTGATGTGAAATATATACTCTACATCTTTACATTGAGATATGCACACACATGTATGCATGTAAACTGACACGAAGCGGAACTCCTTCTACTCCTGATATCTAGGATAAAGCCCCATACACATATAGGGAAACACATATCGCGTTAGGTTTCATAGGAGAGCTCGAACCCAGCACATCTCACAGTCCTCTGACTGAGATGTGACTTCCACCCCTCCTATGCCCCACTCCCAGGCCTGGTGACAAGTTCCTCTGGGCTCCTCTGTGGTGCGCAGTCTTCCTACTCAGAACACTGTTCACACATTACTGTTTCTGCTTGCTTCATGTACAGCCTGTCTCCTATGAAGAGAGGGATGGGTCACGCACGTTGTCACGCACGTTACGGACACTCGGGACAGGCTGGCTGGTGGAGGGATTCCAGCCCTGACACTGTCGGCCTAGGCAGCAACATCACAAAGGCCTCTGTTTACAGATGTGTCCACGTTTTCCCTGTCAGACATCGGCCTGCTGCAGAGATGGTGAACACGGAGACTGTTAGTAACTTTATCTTCCCATGTTAGACACAAGGACACGCGAGAACCTCCGGTGACAAGTGGCTGTTCTCTCACCACCACATCCAAGAGAGCTGCTCGGTTGTCACAGCTGACCCAGGAGAGGACAGCTCGCTGTGGGGACATCGTGGCCTTCAAATGCTCTCGGAGTTTGTTCAGCTGTCTATGGGCACATTTGCCGTGGAAATATCTTTCCTTCTCACCTCAGAAGGACAGCTGGTAGCTTCAACACGACGTGCGCTTGGAAGGATGGTGCTCAGTCAGCACCATTCCAAGCCCAGCGTACTTTCTTTTCCCACCTCAAAATGAACAGGTTACGATTTCAGTGAAGCCATCTATAATGACTCCATATTCAGCAAAATTTCAGGATCATGGGAGGTGAAATCGCCTCTGATGTTTTCCTTTCTCAGTCTACTGAGCCACACCTTCTTCTGTTGGGAGGAGCTGGTCAATAAAGTTAACCGGACACATTTAACCACCCGATTCAAACAGAGTTTAAGAGGCAACACATTTTGGACCTTGCATCTTGGTTATTATACAGTTAACAACTGAGAACAACGAAGGCTTTGAGATCATGAGGAAAATGTGCTTCTTCCCGAGACGATCACCTAGTGCCTGTCTACTATCCAAGTCGGGAATGACATCGGAATTCGTGAAAAGTCTGAAATCAGACCATCTTTCCGACAGCTATCCGAGTGACTCTGAGCCAAGGACTTCTGTACCTAGGGCTATCTTGTAAATAAACTTCACTGCTGAGAGAAAGAAGCCAGAAGCATTTTTATCTGTACAGTATCAGCCATTCTAATTTTTACAATTGCATTCAATCATACATCCAACTTACGAAAATTCTACTTGTGTCATTAAACACAAACACAAGTCCAGATATTTGGTTCTAGAATAGAACATTTCTTGGTCAACTTTAGACCTCAGGATAAATTCAAGTATTTAACATCTGGCAGTGGAGGGCTTCTACGCTGGATCCTGGTGTAGAAGGCGGCCTATTAATTAAGTTAAATGACTCATCTCCCTAAGTGGTTTGAACAGGCCATTTAGTAACTGCCCAACCTGCTGAGATGATATAGAATTTAAATATAAAACAGAAGAAAGTCCTTCCTTAATTTGCAGTATAACACTTTACCAAACCCTAAGCTTAGAAACCTGACATCACATTTTTGTCCTTTCCCCACTTTCTCCTAACACAGTGAGTCCAATCACAGTCGTTTGTTTCCCTACAGGCACTGCAGCTGCAAGTCACACTTACCAAAACCCTCCTTCCCCCCCCCATTTGTCTGATCTCCTAGGCATACCTCATCATAAGAACATATACACATATTTTCCGTTTCCAGTAGCGGATGTTACATGTGGGATACTAATTATCTAAAGCAAAGTTAAATGTCATAACCAACCAAAATGTCCTCATGTTTGTTGCATTCCATTTGCCAGAGTTAGGAAAGAGCCCTGGTTGACAGAGTTAAGTTCACTGGTCAAAAAGATGGTGTGTTTTGTTTTGTTTTAATCAATCAATCACAATTAATTATGTAACTGATCTTAACTGCAAATTCACTTTAATTTGTTCAATGTGAAAAATTGAAGATCGCAGACAAACCAAATTTGTGTCGTATTTTCTTTAGTCATTAAAATTTTCCAAGTAGCCATAGCATTTTTGTTTTCAGTGTAGCAAGATCAGAGCTTTTGAAGAGAACTGGGCTTTGCAAATGCCACTGGGGATAAAGGACGAGGGTACAAATTAGAATCCGGTATGCTATGCACTACTTACCTTCAAAAGTCAAATAAAACTTTCCTCTGTCAAACCAAACGAGGGAAGGCTGTTCATTCTCTGTATGGCCAGGAGGTGAAGCAGGATGGGAAGGTTAGGGAGAGGGAGAGAGAAGGACAAAACACGAGTTAGGAGCAGGTCGTTAACCTCACTATGGGGAGGGGCGGAGGCGCTGCATGCCGAGAGCATGCGGGGAGCCGGGAAGGCTGGCGCTCGGGACTTTTTTAGTTGAGGAAATAGAAAGCAGGAGCAAAGCATGGAAGCCTAGAGGGACGGGTGCTGTGTGCCTGGAGCAGGAGTCTTCCTGGCCATGCAGGGGCACCAGCGCTAAGAGCTGCACTCATTTGGGCAAACTGTCATTCAGCAATTGCTGTAACCATTTCATCTTCGGTGTCATCCCCCTTCCAGGTTTCCAAAAAGATGAACTCAGAGTTATGGACTGCCTGAATTATTAGCTCAGCCTGTCAATGACACCAGCGTTGCATATGAGTTTAAAGTTCATGGAAGATCACGGCAGTCTTCCATACCCTCCAGTGGCATCTGCTGAGGCGCCGGACCCAAGACACCCTCTACCTCAGTACCAAAGAGAAGTGTACTCTGCTGGTGCTTAGTCACATTTTCAGTTTAAACATCAGTCGCCAGGCATGGGATTCTGAGCAGTGAAATTATTTCCTCCTTTGGAAAAAGGCATCTTGCCTTTTTGAACCTTTTCACTGAGAAACTGTCATGCAACCTGCTGTTTCTAATACGTCCACTTAAACACGTTTCAGTGCCATGAGTTCCACAATGGACGGTAAATGGACGGGGCACCCGAGGACACTGGACACTCATGAGGTGAGGAGCATGTCTACGACATTTCCAGCATTCAGATGGATGATGGCTTGGAGTCTTAACATCTAGATGTCTAGAGGTCACTCGGCCAGCACCGTACCTGCAGGCGTGTCACAGCGCCTTTCAAACGAGGGCAGTTTGTCATAAAAAACATCGTCTTCTGACACTACGAACCAAAGAAACATAAACGAATGGAAAACGAAAACACAAATAACAAATCCCAAACGAAATCAAGCAGTGCATTTTACTGATAGGAACACAGGCGTGGCTTTCATGGAAAAAGGAAACAAGACACCGGAACTGTGATTAGAGTCGGGAAAGGGCTGTGCTTCTTGGATGACGATTCCAAGGGAAGGAACTAAAATTTTTTAAAGTGCCAGATTTTAGCATGTGTGAATTTGGCAGAAATCAGGTCCAGGGAAAAAAGTCCACCCGGTCTTCTGAGGGAGGCATCGCACACCTGTCACTAATAATTGACTTGTACAAGGGTGTTTCACCCTGAGGGTCACACAGGTGTCCGTCCACAGGAAGCTGCCCTTGGCAGCCTCCCCGGCACGCACACCCCTAGGAGAAGCTGCTGGCTCTCCACACAGCCACCACACAAGGGCACAAATCCAATGTCCCCAGGCGAACCAGCCCATTTCACCCTCATTACTATCCACATTCAATTTGCCGGCACCCGCCCTTGAGTGCTATGGGCTGTTTATTTTGAATAGCATCATCACAATCCCATCTCTGGCTGTGGTATCCAGCTGCCTCTAAATGTCTTTGGGAGTTGGGCACAACATTAGGATTACAGCTTTGGATATCTACATGGTTTCTGTTCTTACCAACTATCAAATGCAGGTGATTGAGATTTCTACGGTATGTGACTAAAAGCATAAGAATGTCACAAGTCTTAAAAGTATGATTACAAACTTAGTAGAAAATTGCATAGAATCTGTTCAAAGACGGATCTACAGTGCAGAGAAGTTAAGATCATCAAAGGGTAGAAAACTATGCCATTAAGTTTTTGGGAACTGTTTTTGGGAAGTGTTGGCTTGTTCCCTGGGCTTTGGGAATAAGGCACGGGGGGCTACTTCTGTTGTGTCTTAAGGTTCTAGAATCTCACCTTTCAATTGGCAAAATCCTGCAATATCTATGGGACAGGCCCTTCCAGAAGGAGAGCATTTTGTGCAGATTAATTAAAACTGATGTAGATTTTTCTTTTTAAAGCCTTAGAGTTGCTGTCTATCTTGGGGGAACTATTTTGTGTTTAGATGTGATATTTTCATTACTGAATACAAATCACTTTTGCTGAAAATTCTTGACCAAAGGAAACTTCAAAGTCTACCTGATGCTTCCTTTGGTTGTTATAGAAGATTACTTTTCCTTCATTACATATTCCTGGGATGTTAAAAATGTAAAGGAAGGCCAGGGTCTTAGCCTAGTGGTTCTGACGCCTGCCTCGCAAATGCTGAGTTTGATCCCTGGTACAAAAAAAAAAAAAAAAAATGTATAATTACTAATTAAGGAATATAAGTCATAACTAAATTAATAGAGAATGAAAATTATCTCTCTTATGGTCTTTTTGTAGTGGGGTCCTAAGAAAGATTTCACAATAGTTTAAAAAATAACTACTCATACCTATAGATATAAGAAAGCACAAAAATTATTTACTATTAGTGGTAATTCTCTATCACTTCTAGTATTCTCTCTCTGTCTAGGAATTTGTTTCGTATAATAGAGTTCATTATTGTTCCTATCCTCATAATATTACTATTCCTCCAAATCACATAGTGTGGGTCTTGTAAGCTTTATTTGGTGCAAAAAGAGTTTACTATATTTCACTGATTCTGAGACGCACATATAGAACATTCTCAGTCACTGAACACTGAAGTGAGTTTCAAATTAGTATTAACAAAATACTAATCAAGATGTGTCATGTACTGGTACAAACCCTCAGTGTTGAATGTGATCATCATGTATGTATAAAATCATAAATTGATTTATGATTTATGATTTCACCAGTGAAATCAATTTAAAAAAAAGAATAAGTATTAAGAACGCATCATATTTTATCTTAATGGACAGCTTTTCACTTCAGTTACTTATACGATAAAGGTATATTTTAAAATCAAAGATGTCTTAAGTTTAATAAAATATAATATCTGGAACGCTCTATTTTCTTATATATTATTAGATTTCTAATCTGTATTATAGATTTTATTAAAAATTTCTTATCTATAGCCTTTTAGAGGTTTTTAAAAATATGTTTAGCAGTTTAGGTTTGCTGTTAAAAATTTAGTTCTCAAAAATCACTGTAAAGTTGGCTGTTTTATCTCCAGACTTGTCCCATGTATGGCCGTACTGCCATAGGAAATGTCAGAAGGTGTCGCGGCCATGAGAGGGGAAATGTCAAGGCATCAACTTCTGGAGTTTGCTGTGGACCTAGTCAGCCACCCTGGGCCATCTGACTGCACTAAGTGGACCTTCCACGTCCGCCAGGATCAGGGACTCTGCGGCTGAGCAGCCAGGACTCAGCCTCCCCAGGGACCGAGAAACAGCCTCAGACACGAGGCCGCTGCTCGGTCCCACAACTGGATCAACTGCGGAGAGAAGGGGCCACGGTGACCGAGGAGGAAACGAGGGACAGGACAGTGAGGGACTCAGCGAGTGGCTGGACAAAAGAAAATAAAACAAAACAAGCAAGCGGGTGCGTCAGTGCTCTCGCAGTGGAGCAATGCGGCAGATCTGGTACGTGGCTTTGGCAGCCTTGCTGAGGTTCACCTCGAATGAACACATTCTGGAGGCCAAGAATCAGAGGTGCTGACAGGAACTGTAAGGTCAGCGGCAGGGAGGGCGGAGCCGCGGCCGGAGCCCAGGCCCGGTCCACACGCCCTGAGCGCGCACTCCCCTCTACAAGGCGGCGAGGGGAGAGTGCTGCCGGGCAGTCCTCTGCTGTCACCGGAGCGCCTCCCCAGCGACCCGCTTTGCTTTCCTCTATGAGCAAAAGGCACATCGCATGGGGTGTGTGGGAGCCAGACACACCCGGAGAAAGCAGAACGGGGTGGAGGCGGTGCTCAAGAACATTAAAGGCGAGGTTAAAAAATAAAGGTGAGATGTGACAACAAACAAAAACCAGAAAGCAATGAGCAACGGGTAGGAAACCCTGGACACCCCAATTTTCCCTGCTAACGACGAAGACAAGGAGCACGCGTGGCCACACGCGTGAACCGTCTGACAACACAGCACAGCAGCTGGCTTACTGCCCAGAGCTTGGAAAGTTCAAAGGGTCCGGGAAGGTCTGATTACGGGATGGAGCTGGGCCTTCCTGTGGGCTCTAAGCGGGGACCCCGCCCGGAGACCTGGAGGAGGAGACCTGGAGGAGGAGGGGGGGGGGTGTCTAGACAACTCGGGGAGATAGTGGCGAGGGATGGTCGCACAGAAGCCACGGGATGGGAACGCCCCAGGTCCCAGACACCAGGCACCAAAGGGGACAGGGCAGCAGGCGCCGAAGGGGGCAGACTGGGACCCGTCCAGCCCAGCAGACGTTTCCGAGCCTTCGCTTCCATCGTGGTAGGAGCAAACAGGCTCGAAGGTGTTTACTGCAAGTGCCACCAATGCCTCATTGTTTTTTCCTGGGGAGAGTTGACTGCCTTGAAAAGCACGAGGAAAAAATATTTAAAAACTTGTGGGAGCCTCACAGTGCCAGTGTGTACAGCATTTGTCTGCTTCTGGACAACCCCCAAATGATGGGTAACCAAAAACTTCCAGAAAATAAGACAATTTTGTGGTTTCTGATGTGGTACATGGCTGGAATTTAAAAATTTCCCCTCAAAGGAAACTATGGGTATGTAAGGAACAAGTGAATCACAGGACCTTCTTGGAGCTTTTGTCTGTGCTTTTGTGAAGCACTCTGAAAATACCTACTGACCCAGGAACTTGCACTCTCGCCATGTGTGTATTTGGGAGGCGCGTGGCCTCCTTCACTAAGAGTCAGTGACAGAACACACATCGGAACAGATTCAACCAGAAACACAGGCCATGGGCGCTCAGGTCCCGAGACACCGGTCAACACCACAGACAGATGAGAAGAGACAGAGGCTGTTTACCAACTGTAGGGGTGGTGGCCGCGCTCAGGGAATTGGTTGAGGAGATTGAAGACGTGCTCTCAGCCCGGGCTAAGGGTGCTATCGGAGGAGGGCTGGAGGAATGCATGGGAGGGCTGAAGGGCCTGCCCTGTGGGAGAGGAAAGAGATGCAGAGTTAGACACACTAGACACACAGGTGGTAGCATGTCGCTCCTGTATTCTTCCTGTCTTCCAGCCCCAGGTAGCGCAATGGGCTCTTGGGGCCTTCCGATAACTTCCTGAATGTATCCGGAAGTGGGGGCAGTGCTAGGGGAACCCCAAACCACAGCCTGCTAACCTCAAGGTGAACGCTAGGCTTAGAGAAACTGGGGTCTGTGGTGCGGTCCCGGAACCCCCTGGGGCCCAGGGAAGCAGTGCAGTGTGGGAGCTGGTTTCCACCTGCAGATCTTGAGAGCACACCCCGGACTCTGCACGGCCAGTCGTGATGTGGCTGCTGGTGACAGCACATAGATGCTTACCCAGTCTGCCTCCGCCACAAGTCTCCTAGCTGTTCACATGGAATGTGTCCCAGCTCTCGCTGTTAAGAGAGTGCGAGGAACTCCAGCAAGATGTCCATCGGGCACCACTGTGCTCTTAATGGGCACCCCGAATGCCAACCACCCATAATTTGCCAGTGTTGGTGTCAAATACCAGGGTAAACTAGGGTCAGAACCCAACTCTGGCTCTTACTTGGAGTTTGATGGAATCAGATACATCTTGTGAAAGGAAACTCCTCCTTCTAAAGATTTAGCACAGCCGAGCTTCACTGTGTTTCTTCTCTGCACTGAGGGCCTCTGGATCCTATCCCTGTCTCCTTAGAACTTGGCTTGAAAGCCTGTGGAGACCCTCCCAAGCCAGCCCTGAGGCTACGGTGTGAGCGCTCTAGCGCTCAGCCTGAAGGGGTAGGATAGTCTGCGCTAGGGTTTTCCGAGGTCACATCTTTTTCGGATGGAGCAGGGGGTACGTACCACATCTCCGACTCCAGGCTTCCCTGGAGGCAGCTTTGGTCGTGATGGAGGGCGAGGAGGAGGTGGGGGTGGAGTGCCGCTGCCGCTGCAAGGGACCAAGGGGGTGGCTGGCCGGGCAGGCGACGATGCACCTGGAAGACAGGTTGGCATTAGAAGGGGCTGGACGCTCTGACATCACCGTATGGAGCCAGTCACGGACAAGGTTGTTGGCAGTTACCACGCCAACAACTGCAGCATGTGCGGATTTTTTTCTTTTTTAATAAAGAAAAAAACTTACTCAGTTGAACTATGGCTGATGGCAGCAGCTGAAGCTCATTACCTTTCGTTGTCATGGGACACTCACTGAAAGTAAATCCTTTTTGTGGCAGAAGGTAAATTCTTACTCCTCTTGGGTGGCTGGGAGGTGCTTTTCATTTTGATCATGGACCCACCAAATTTGGGACAAAATGTTGGATATTGATTTATATTCACAATGTATTTACACCCAAGATGAATATGGAAGAGAACTTGAGTGAAGGAAAATGATTTATCCATGTTCAATTTTTTAAAAAGATGGATCAGAGGATTATGCTTCTGACCATGTGTCAAAACATTAATGCTAACTTTACCAACAGACCCAAACACTTCCTGTAAAGGTGAAAAGATTGCCAGTGATTAGAAAGGGAATCAGCTGTTGACTGAGTACTTTCTGGTTTGACTCTTCACTCAGAAGTCACCAAATTGGGAGAAGCTACTTCAGCAGGCAAAGCTGGGGACCTGCCCAGGCGGTTTCCCTGTGGTGACCTTCGTGGGGAATCTCGGAGCCTCTCGGATTTACTTTTCTGGCCCCATGACAACCACACGAACACAGATGGCACACAGGCTGACATGCACATCATCAGCACACGGCAGGGCTCTGCACTTGGGGCCCGTCGTCAGTCATGTGTCTGAGATGCGTGGGGAGCCCTGGGGCTGTGACCCCGGGACGCTCACAGCAGCATTCCGGCAGCTGCTGTTAGAGGTTCTGACCCTTCGGTTGGAAACACAACTTTCCAGTTATCCTGAGACAATTCTATAAAATCCCTTCATGAGGAAATATTCCCTCAGCTTTTCCCCAAGTCTCCCCACCCTGCAGCCTCCCTCACAGCCACAGTGTGAGACTGTGACTTCTTGAGGCCTGGACCAGCGTCTCAGACTCCGGAGTTTTGAATTTCAAAAAATCCTGAAGTTAAATAGTCAAACCCACCATCTCAGAATCTGTCTCATCTCCAGAGTCCCTGAGCATAAACCCTGGCTTTTCATTTTAGACCATGTGGAATCCGGACCGTGTTTTTCTGCACTGTTGTGTTGCATAAAATCTAGTAGTGATGCTGCCACCTCCTCTCTCGACCTGCCTGCACCATCGCCATCTCCTGCATTCCTTTTTCACTGCACTTCTGCATTTATGGCTCCGGATCTTTGCTGGGTGCTTTGCTTGGTCAGTGTGATAAGCTTTAGAGCGAGATACTGCATGTCTCAGTGGAAAGAAGCCCAGAGTCACTAACTTGACCCAGATCACAGAGTGCAAATATCAGACTCAACTCCAAAGCGCTTCCATCTGCTGGGGCTATAGACAAGCAGCAGAGTCCATTAGCCTTCATATAACATCACTTCTTATTTTTGCATAGTGACCTACACTCATCTCTCTCCATGTAAATATACTTAGTCTGTGGCTAAAGTTCTCTTTAGAAAAGTTAAACCAAAAAAGCAGAATTTTTAAATAGGCTCCACTGTAAATTTTTTTGGAGAGCATTACATAGGCGATTTTCAGAAGACAGAAGTGACTGTGTGGAGATGGGAAATAAACCGCAGCTATCCAAGCTTTTGGCTTGTCTGGATCAAGTGTGTTTAAAAAAATATTGCAAAACATCACAGCAAAAAAGAAAAGAGCTTGAAATCTTGTGTGTAGCTGTCCAGGGCCTTAGACACCTGGAGCACAGACCAAAGACCAGACACGTGTGCTTCAAGCAGCGAGACCCACATCAGAGTCTCAGGAGTATCTTCCCTACAGTGGTGCGGCCCCAAAGGGGCTTTGGGGAACCTGTGCTGAGGCCTGACCCTGAATGTCAACGTACCAGGCATTTCTCTCCTAAGAAACAGTCTCCTGAAATGACCTCGCCAAAAGGTCAGCTGCTTTCTCTTCATGCTGCAGAAGTTTAACCCCCCTTTCTGGGACTCAGGGAGGCTGCAGGGCGGTCCTCACAGCAGTGGGAACTGGGAACACCCCAGTGGAGGGTGCAGTGGGCTGCATTCTGCCCTTGCCCACCTCTTGTCAGTGGTGTATTGGTGTCTCTCTGAGCCACAGTTTCCTTTTTTTATAGGACATCATTCCATCTTATGAAGTAGCTGTGGGTCCACATTGCAAATGTTTATGAAAGTATTTGCTAAAACATAAAATGCTACCTAAGGAGAGGACACTCGATTCTGATGATAGTGGAGGTGTTTTGATACAGAGCCAATCAAGAAAACAAGAGAAAATTGTTAATTGAAATGAATTGTTTTCCTTTTTCTCTGTGGATGCCCTCAATAGGTCATTTTTTCTCCACTGCGCTGATGTATGATTTTTCTGTGTGTGCGGCCAGAGAGACACTACTGGAGTGTGTTAGAAGCCACAGGGTATCTCGGCCTAACCTTTCACAAAGAATCAAGCCTGGCCCAGCTGGAGCCAGTGAAGATTAGACCCTGTTAGACCCATTTTGAAAGGGCAGCTTGCTAGGCTCGTAAGACTAAGTGCTATAAAAAGCAGGGAATGAGAACTATTGTTTATCTTCTACGCCATAGGCCAGATTTTATTTTTTGGAATCTTAAGTTTACATTTGCTGCTTTGGATAAAGTCACCAAAAAAAGTTTAAGCCGCAAATAAATGGCATTTGTTTATTTATGAGCTTCCTGGATCCAGTTCGATCTTCCAATTAGAAACTGAATCCTCTGGTGCAGGCCAAATACAGCTATTCCCAGCTCAATTATTAAGAATCAACAGTCTTTACTGATAACTTTAAAAATAATTTCCCAGAAGGTTTGGAAAGGAAATATTAAAATAGAGCTTTCAGAGATTCCAGAGCGAAAGCCAACCTTGTTCTCTTCCTCACTAGGTCCGTGGTCAGCTCAGTGAAACAAATGTCTCGCAGGGCCGTGAGGAAGGTGACGGTGAAGTGCTGATGACTTCCTCTGGGGAGCACTGGGACTTCCTCTGCAGGAAGCCTGGCTTGAGACGGGGGCCCCAGAAGACACAGAGGCACAGCCCTTTGGAAGGCTTACCCTATTAGCACTCAGGTCTGTGTGGAGACTCGTATCCCACGGAAGACCAGAAAACCAGTGGAAACTTGGTGGAGGATGCTCTGGCCTCTAGGGTGAGAGACAACCACAGACCAGCTTGTTGGGGGAGCGGAGTCGAGTGACCTAGTGGACAGCACTGCGTAGTCCGGCGGGGTGTTGGTGAGAGTGTGCAGGCCCTTTTCTGACTGAACCTTACAGGTGCTCGGGCAGCACACGGATTAAGAACATGGCTGGGACCAGGGAGGCCTGAGAGTCTGCATTTCCATCTCTGACCTGCTGTGTAAATGGGGCACATCCCTTGACAGCTCTGAGCCTCGAGTTTGCATCAGTGACGTGGAGACCACAACAGAACTGGCCACGCGGGACTGCTGTGAGGATGAGACAGTGCACAGGACTCTGGGTGGCACCAGGGGCATGAACGGGGCTGTTCTTTTTGGCAAAATCAAGACCTGCGGGCATCCTGTGGTAAAGACCTCTGCAGATTTTGGGTAATGCAGCGATGCCCAAACTTACTTGGGTATTGAGTAGTTTTCCTTTGGGCAGGGAAATGGGGTCGGAAGACACTTACTGGGCAAAATATCAGTTTTTGGTTCTGGAGAGAATTCTGGGGAATTCTCCACCAGAAGTAGAAACGCCTGTCCTTGGTCTCCTAGATACGGACACCTCACGCTAGCTGTCTTTCAGAGCAAATGAAAGTAGCACCCACCCCGAGGGCCTAAAGCGAACACTCAGGCTCCGGAGGGAGGGCGCCTGGGGCTGCCAGGGACCCGTGAGCTGTCCTGAGGTAATGTCGGGAAAAGGTGTGCCGGCCAAGTTGTGATGTGTCTCTCGTATGCGCCGGAAGTGTTCCGGGTCTTTCAGGATTAAAAAACAGAAAAAGTGGCTTCAGATAAGGAAAACAAAGAAACTAAGCTCCATGTAATAATTTCCATCCAGAGCCCCGGCACGTATGTCCCTGGCAGAGTCTGTCGTCACCTGTCACCATGCGTGGAGTTGAGCCTGTGCCCGGCGAGCCACTGAAGAGAGGTCAGAGGTCAAGTTCATCCTTGGTGTTGTCTAAAATCTCCCAACTCTCCTCTTCAGGCCTTACATCTTTTTTTTTTTTTAAATTAGAAAGATTGGCATAGTTTTCTCCTTACTCAGAAAAGGAAAGTAGGCTCCTCCTCTCCCAACACTGACCTGTACACCCCAAGGCCCTTTGAAACACCTGACCTCTGACCTCACCCCGCCTGCTGTGAAATCTGTCTTTTCAGAACATTCCTGCAGGTAAAGCAATGATGTCACCACGTTCATTTAAAACGTGGATGCCTCCTCATTGCCGGGTGGCAGGCAGGGCGTGCCTGGGGCGGGGTGGCAGGCAGGGCACATCTGCAGACTTGGGCCATGACTGCACTGTGAGCACTGGACGGTGAGGACATGCCAGGGGCCATGGGCACCGGACACAGGGAGGAGAGCAGGAGCCCTGAAGCAGACGCCAGGCGGGAGGAGGGTGTCGCTCACACTGCAGCAGCCACGGCCATTCCTTGGCACACGAGCACACCCAACCACAAGACATACCGCTGGCCGTCCCGGCACCACTGCTGGCGCCAGGTCCGGGGGACGAGACCACAGTCCTGTAGGTGGGCGGTGGGGGGGGAGGCGGGGTCGCTCTCTGTCCCAGCCCCAGGTCCTTAGGAGATGGGACTGTTTCTAAGTAATCATCTTTAATGAAGGTCTGCTCAGCCACCTTCTTCTGGACTTCTTCTAGATTGAGCGGAGACGGCACGTGGCGAGGGGGACCAGCAGGCCCCGGGGGGCCCGGGGGGCCAGGAGAGCTGGGAGCTGGGGAGTCAGCTGGGTTGTCTGGTGCAGCCCCCGGGGTTGCCACCTTCTCCCTTGGGGTTAACTCTGGGGTGACGTGATCCGGGAACGTGTCAGAAAACTGCACCCACTTCTCTTCGGTGTTAACGGCGACAGACTTGGGGGACAGCACTGGGCCAAAAATGCTGTCCAAGTCATTGATGGATGGGAGGTTTTCAGTTTTGGCCTCTGTGGCTGACTGGTCATTTCCTGTGGTCAAAGTAGTTGATTTTAAACCTTCAGTCAACTTGTTAATCTTACTTGTGTGGGGAAACGGGAGGGCTGAGGCCAAGACTGGTAAAAAGTTTCCTTGGGAGGGGCTTAGTGGGCCCGAGTCATGACGGAAAAATACTAGGTTATGAGCTTGGGGTGTGGGGGCTCCACTTCCCTGCTACAACATCACACTTCAGTGCTGTCGGTTACTCTTGCGAGGCGACCATACCTGGCCATTTTACCATCCTTTGAAGTGCTGAGAGTGATACTTCTCTCCAAGCTGCTCAGCAGTGAACTAGGGGGTTCATGCTGAAAGGGCAGTTGTGGGGTTCACAGAGACGCACAGACTCCTCCCAAGGGGAGATGGTCTGGATGTCAGGCCTGCTGAGCTACACGGAGTACACCAAGAACCGAGCACTGGAAATCACCCTCACATTTCCTGAAGGCTGTTTACTCCACATGGTTAAGTAGAAATATTAGGAGAAATTAATAATCTGCTAGTAAAAAAATCCCATGCATCATTTTTAGCAGTAGATCCTCTTAAATATACTGGAAACAGTGCAAAGATTAAAGAGAGGACTTCGTACACGTATTTACAAACATGTACACACACACCCCTGGGACAAAGGCACACAGGCTACTGAGGAGGCACCCAACGCTGATTGTGATGGCTACAGGAAACCTGCTCAGCAGAGAGGAAAATCACCGGCAGATCTTTATAACTTCTTTTCTCATCAGGTCTAACCTGTTAATTGAAGTAAGAACTGGCTCAATATTTCTCAATTTCTACTCTGAAGGAAATTAACTTTCAAGGCTCCATGGGTACAGAGAAATGGAGTAGCAGTTCGCATGACCCACTATATTTATAGTGATGTTGTTGGTAAGGTCAGTTGTAGTTAACACAATTTATGGGAACGCAGAGGGTCCAATGGCTTGGGCTTGGAAATACCTTTACTTAGGAGACTCGGAGTGATTCTCTTTTGGGATTGAGCCAATATAAATTTAATAAATGACTGTCTCTCCCTTTCCTTTTGTTGATGAATACTGTACTCTGTACTTATCAATCTTACCAGCTCGCATAAATGGCAAAGGAGGAAGAGCCCTATCACCACATGTGATACAGAACCGCATTCTGGTCCAGGTAAGGAAATAACCATTACTGCTTTTGTTCTGCTAGTGCAGTGAAGCTGGCATGCTGAAAGCTATATAAATATGTAGCATCATTGGAAGAGATAGTCAATTGTGTTTTGGAAGTTATCTGTCTAGAGGCAGAGGTAGCGCCTTGCTCTTTTCATAGACTCTTCACTAGAAGGTGGAACGTACTTGGACATCTACCACTGGGGAGAAGCTCCCACACCCTGAAAACCCCGTGATGACCTTAGAGCCTGGACAGTCTCAGCTCCAGCTCAAGTTTTATTGGTTCTTGGACAAATACAAATCACACTTTGAGACTGTTCATTTTAAAGCCACTAGATGTGACCCAGGGAAGCGAGTGGCCCATTAAGCAGTAATTTTTCATATTACCAGTTTTTGTTTTATTTTTATAAGTAAATGCAGGCCTTGACTACAAAATTATGCTAGGGGAGAATTAATTGAAGAGCTACTAACCTTCCTTTTTGTGAAACCTGGAGTGGTTGTAACACAAAGCTGTGCAATAAGCTGTATCGGAAGTGAATTTAAATGCCAACATTGTACCGTTGTAGTCCGTGGACACCTGCCAGCACGGAGGGAGGGTTGAGGCCCAGGGCCCCTTGCTCTGTTTGCCAATCATCTAGGAACAGGAAAGGCCTGAAGTTTACCTGGTCCAACTGTTAAAGGGGAGCCTGTGCGAGGTGGGGTGGCTGGGACATTTTTTGGAGGCAGTGGCGGAGGTGCTGCAAAGAGAGAAGGCAGTGTTAGTGACCACGTTCTTCTTAAACCGCACAGCACACTGGAGATGAGTATGGCGGTTTGTCTCATCATTCACATGCCTGCTACTGGCATGAGGACAGCCACGAATGGTCTACAGTTTTTAAAGTTCAAAGCCAAAAGATTGCAGCAGGATCCACTGAGGTTCTTCCATTTTACTACAGCATGAGTTTGTCAAAAGAATGTTGTGTAACAACAGTAATATCAACATTTTATTCACTCAAATATTATTGGAAAACTTCATACCGCAGCTCAGTCTCACCTGCTGTACCAGGTATTAGGGGGCGTAGGTTGGTACTAGCCTCTAGGTGTTTATGGCTGATAAGGAACATCATGTTAGCAGACAGCTAAAATCTAGGGAAGTGACAGCAGGTTGGATGGGGTCTCAGGGAGGGTTTTCATCTGATTTTATTGTCTAGACTGAGGCTGGAAAGATTTTTTTCAAGTTACATTTCTCAAGCTTTACTATATTTTTGATAATCAGATGCAAAGTGACTTAGATAAATAAAAGAATAATCAGATATTACTGGTAAAAATTATAGCCAAACAAAATATCAAGATAGAAAAAGTATATTATTATGACCCCTACCAAGGGATTTGCTTTTGGGAATGGCCTTGTCACTTTGTGGATAAAGTAGAAATTATTCTTTCAATGGCTACATTTTTTCTTCTTCCTTATATCTTTTTGTTATTTTCCATCTTTGGTGAATTCATAGGGTTAACTTGTTGATGGACATACAGGCAGTCATGGCTTTTATCTAAATGTCCCCCAAAGCCTCATGTGCTTGTAGGCAGGGCTTTTTGGAGGCGTCTGGAGCTCAGGTATGTGATCCTGGGATTCAAGATGGGTGATAAGTACATGCGGTCAGGGTAGCTCTGAGTGCGGGTAATGGGGGCTCGACCCCGGGTGTGGGTGGCAGCACTCAGTAGGCCTGCAGCTGGATACAGGAATGAGGGAGAGACGGAGGGTGGGCTTGTGTTGCTGCTTTCTGCCTGCTCTGCCATGAGCTCTTTTCTGCTGCGATGACCCTCTGCTGCTATGCTGCCCTGCCTTTAAAGCAGCTCACTACGATCTGAAGTTTCTGTGAACTGTGAGCCAAAATAAAGCTTTCCACCTTTAACTTGGGGGTGTTGGGTATTTTGTTTCAGCAATATGAAAAGTTACTAAGACACAGCCTGCTTCTAAGATTTAGCTATTATAAGTTACATTACTGTCAACATGAGTATGTGTGGATCATTGTGATATGATGTCTTTAACTCTTGGGAAGATACCTAGAAGGGGAAGTGAATCAAGTGGAACTAGTTTTTAATTTTTCTGAGGTCCCACACTGATTTGATCCTATTTGCTAAGTCCAGTTTCCTGTGAAACTGAGATTCTGTTGGGAAAAGTTCACGTGTCCGCCTAGGCTTTTACCTTCCAGCAGGGGGAGTGTTTCTGCGTTGACAGTTAATAAAAAACAAAGCGTGCATGTAATTTCATAAATCCTCTCAGGTTTCAGTTGTGAGCCTGGCTGGGGTCCAATCCTTTGTACCCTAAAAGCAGACCAAGTCCGGGGGGGTGACCTGGAGGTCGCTCGCTAGTCTCTTTCCCTGCCCGTAGCAAGCGGCTCGTTCCATCATTCCTCTACTTCTCCAGCACCATCCAGACATTCTGCACAAGCGCGTTACCATCAGCTGCCCTCCTGAAGCCTAGGAATCGTGGCTGTTCTCGTAGTTATGAACTACTGAAAGCTACACCGTGCAGGGATCGTATCTTCTCACAGACGTTGAATCAATCAGGGTGCCCCTAGAGAGTTAAGATCTGTGAAGTGGCTATCAACTAAGCAGTGGCCTGTGCAGTGTAAATGTAACCACAGCACAGAAAACCCGCAGGTCTGAGATAGTAATAGTGACCTTCAAGCCGATGCAGCACCTACGTACACATGTCCTCTGTTTGCCTTCTTGGCGTGTAGGAAGGGTTTCTTCGTCATCATTTGAGTAGCTTGGGTCAGTAAGCAAGGCTTTTCAAGGAAGCAAGAAGAGATTTTCCTTGGCTTTGTTTCCCAGTGGCAAGGACAAATATTCAAAAGCATGTGATATGGTTCAGTCCTCTCAAACACATGTTCACGAAGCTGTTTTTCTTGTGCTATTTTTGAAGGAAAAATTCTTGGAAAAGCTGGAACACATGGTTTTATTGCAATAATATTCCCATCAAATAGCGCTTTTGATCTCCTTTTCTAACTCCTATGATCGTGTTTGAGACAACAAAATCAAAGCTCAGGAGACGCTGAACTAGAACAAGTACTAGCTGGTCTCTATGTGAACCATAAGGAATAAAAATACCCTTTCCCTTCCCCTGTGCCAAAAAAATACATTTTCCCAAGAGCCAGTCCTCCAGTGGGTATTCTATGAAGCATTTTCCATATGCATCTTGCTCTGAGCAATCTACTGAAGGAGAATTCAATGGCTCCATTACACTGGTGCCTTTGACCAAATGTGCAAACCACGGACCCCATCTCTAGCCATCTGAGCAGGCTGGAGTGAGCAGTCGACGGCTTTACAGAGGCGCCTGCTCTCCTGCCTCAGCACCTCACTACCCCCGAGTCTTCTCTCTGTAGCAGCTCTTCCTTTCCATGGCGTCCTTTCTGCCCTAAGCAGCCTCAATTGCTCTGCAGGATGAGCAGAACCGTGTCTTCCTTGTCCACCTCCATGCTGGGCAGTGACGTGGCCCAGGGCATGGACTGTGACATTCTCCGGCTCATTTCCTTCTTGTTCTAACCCAAACATATGGGAAGAAGGGAAGAACGAGTGAACTATAGGGTGACAGGAGATTCCTGGGTCCAGCGTTCGTCCCTTTACTTGTTTTAGCTGCTACTGCTTCCCGGCCTGCCACAGCCTCTTTAGCTCTGAAACCTGGCGAGCAGGACGTTTCTTCTTAACACTGTGCAGTGTAAACACTGCATCCATAGACTTTCTGGAGTGACCTGGCTTCACCACGCAGAAATACAGCAAAACAAGTCTCTTATTTTTCTAGACAGAGCAGATACAGAACTTACTTCCAGTGGGAAAAGGCCTTGTCAGCTCTGCTGACTCCGGGGCTGGATTCACTGGTTGGCCCGAACCCCATATTTCAGGCTGATCTAAAAGAGCTGGAGATATAAAAAGAGAATTTCCCAAGCTAAGTTCAAAACAAGGAACCACCTCCCCATCCCGGCTTAGAATTTAAACTTTTAATTTAGCTGAGCTTCACAAAATAATCCACACCTCCCCCCACCTGCCTCACACTGGAAGATTAATTTAGGAATGTGCCGCTCCTTTTTTGAAACGGAGACTACAGCGTGGGGTGCTAGGGTGTGAAGAGTGTGTCTCTATGTACAGTGCCACGGGGAAGCTTTCAGAATAGAACCTGCACCTTTCTCCCGGCTGGTCGCTTGGGGACACTCCGACTAGCAGTCCCCACACGGGCTGCCTCTGAGGCCCATTGGAAAATCCCAGCATTAATCTCATGGCCATTTGCTTTATTATAAAGTGGTTTATTTAAAGTAATATACTTTCCATCTGAGGATATCTGCGTTCTGTGCCGTGGTTACTATCTTTGAAGGTGTCCAGGATCCTTAAATATATCTTTCATAATATCATAAAAATTGCATTATTCTAAAAATGCTTAGCAAATCTATTCAGACAACGAGAAAAGCACACAAGTGCTTAGAAACCTGAAGTAAGTCAGGACAGTTAGTATTGGGACTGAGGACCCAGAACTTCACACTTTTCTGTTATTTTGATTTTTAAAAATTACTGCGGTAACCATGTATCTGGCCCACCATTCTCAGCAAGAGCTGGCATAATCATTACACTGGAGAGCCAGCCTGGGAGGTCAGTTGGAGCTGGATTTGAATTCAGTCCCCTTTATAGAGTCTGTGAAACACTTATCACAGACGCTGGATGCTGCAATTATGAATTACAGTCTGATCCTCATAACAGCACTGTGTGGTTGATTTCTGTGTCACTTTTGGGAGAGAAATGAAGGATTTTGAGTGATTAAAAATTTATTTGTAGAAAAAGTAGAGAAACCCAGATCTTGCCCAGGTAAATTTGATCCTAAATTAGAAGATTTCCCCCAAAAGCCTTTTAAATTAGCATTAGAAGAATCTATCTAAAGAAGCGAGTTGGTCTGAAAGGCAAGCGTGGGTCTGACAAAGCTGGCGTGGTGGGGATTTTACAGAACTTCAGGGGCTGAAACCACTCGAAGAAGAGCCAAGGAGACTCCAGGCAGTGCCCTCCACCTCAGACTCAAGGACAGCTTGGTGCGTGTACTGTGAAGAGACTTTGGGAGCACGGCTTCCATCACCTCCAAAGGGGACACTGCCATGATTTTTAAGACTTGTTTCTACTTTTTATATACGGCTTCCAAACAGTTATGGAATTTCTTAAATAGGCAGATACAGGGTCAACAAGTCAAACCCCACTTCCAGTCACCTTGAATTGCAGCATTGCAGCGAGGCTGATTACAGATGTGTTGGTTAATAAGACAAATGACAGCCTTCCCACAAAGCCCCCTCACATAAGAATCTTGAGTGAAAGACTTTCACATCGCTGAAGGGGTGTTTGTAGATGGTCTCTCCACAGTCCTCGCTCAGTTATTGGGAATATCCAGGTGTGGATGACAGCTGGCTGCTTCCCAGACCCCTTCTCCACTTCTTTGTAATAAAAGCACTCTTACTGGGCCGCCCCGTGTCAAATGCTACCTCGTGGGCTTTGGCACGAAGCGATGTGTGTCTCTTCCAGGGTGTCCTCTTCTAACGGGAACTCTTCCCTTGGCTTCTCCCAGCCCCTCCTTCCCTGCAGCCATCCTGGACTCAGAGATGTGGGATCATGGGAGGAAGCAGCTTTCTACCAGCCCAACACTGTTTACTTCTAGACTGCGAACATGCAATCAAATTCTCCCTTGTTTAATTTACTATCCTTTGAGGTCTCTCTGTTAACTGTAGCTTAGTTTACTCATCAGGTTTCCAGGTCTTGTCTCCCTTATCTTTGAAGGAATCCGCTCCTGGGCCCTAGATCAGCACCACTGTATCACACGCACATCCCAGTGTTCCCAAGTCAAACAATTTTATAAAGACATTCTGTGTTACCCAGCATGCCTACCAGGAGCACGTGAATTAGTCAGGGATACAGTTCCAGAAGAGACTGGATATCTTTCACAGGGGGCTAATCTCAGCAAGGTATATATTATTTATTGCCATAGGGAAAATATGATTAATTTAAAATATGTAAGATATTTCACTCTAGAATAAACACTTAACAAGTAAATGCAACAATAATGCCCTCTGTCTGTCTTTTTCTAAGATGCCAACTGACTGACAGTATCTCCTGAGTCTCAAGTCAGCAGACCATGACTGCCTAGGCCTCTTGCATGCAGTCACCATGGGCAGAGTCCAGATCTTCGAGACAGGACAGTCATAGAGGCCACCGGCTCCTGGCCTCGCTCGCTCTGCCCACGGAGGCCAGGTCACGGCTTGTGCTCCCTGGAGAGGGCAGCGAGGCTCCACCCTGATCTCCACTGACCTCTCATGAGTGTGGACTTGTCAGCTATTAGAGATTTCTGGAAGTATATTTTCAAATGCCCAACATTAAACATTTGCACACTGACTAGGAGTTCGGTTCTTGGCGGTGCCTCTGGGAGGCGTGCTCACAGGTTGTGGTGAGGGTTGAAGACTGCTGCTAATCCTCCCTGAGATCTGCCCTCTCTTCAGCCTGCTCATCCCTGCGGCTCTTGCCACTGTCTGAAGCAGCTCCGAAGTCCTCTCTCCTGAGAGTTTTTACTGCCAGCTGCCCCCGAGTGCAGTCTGGCAGAGACGCAGCTATTACAAACACAATGCTGCGTCTTCATCCGTGTGGGCCAGGGGCTCTGGGCGCGGCTTCCCCAGAGCCAGTGACGACTAAAGGGAAACATTAGGAATCAATTTAGTACACTGAGCCAGCTGGGACAGCACAACTGCAGGGCCCCGGGAAAGACAACATCAGCACTACCTCGGAAAGTGACACAGACAACGGAGCAGGTGTTCTCAGACAGAGGAGCAGGGGTTTTGACGGGAATCATGTCAGTGTGTCTCAAAATTTTAAACATTTTTCTCAATTACACATCGCAAGGTAGAACCCATTTTTCCCCTGCAGATCTGATGAGAGGTTAAAACTCGGCCTCGGAATCCACACATCTGTATGTGGACTCTAGAGGAGTTATGCTCTAACGGAAAGAAAAACAAACCTACAGAGCTGCAGCATCTTCCTACCTTCTGCCTTCTGTTCTTCGAAAGCGGACTCTAGCGGGGGGCCGAAGAGGGGCGCGAGGGCTGCCGTGTCGTCTGCAGGCCTTTTGCTGAACCACACACAGGAAAGCGAGTGAGAGCGGGCTCAGCAGCTCCCGCTCTGAAGGCACACGAGCTCGCTGGTGTCTGTCTTGGTTAGACAAGGGTGAGGGCACAAGCCTGTGTGTGCACACGTGTGTGTACACAGTGCTACTGCACAGCGAGGGCGTGTTACAGAGAGGGCGAGTGTGCTACGGGCCAGGAGCACCGCGGGAGATGAAGATTCCTAGTTCTAGTGCAGGACCAAGGTGCCACCAGCAGAAATAAGGAGAAAACTCTTTCAGAGCAGCATTTTTGCCTGGCTACAACAGATAAGAGTAGAGTCAAGGGCTGTCTGTGGTGGAGCATCTCACTTTCCTAAGATCCCACATTCCTAAGATCTCACTTTTCCTAAGACACGTGTACGTGTCGACACCACATCTGTGTCGTGCAGCTTCTGACTTACAGAAAGTGAATAGAGGTTATGCCGTGACAAGCTGGCAGGAGGTCTGTGCTTCAGAAGGAAGGGGGCAGCCAGCTTCTACTGTCTCCCTCCCTTCCCACTCAGCGGACGGCTGGCCAGGTCCTCGTCCCCAGCATTGCATCTCTCAGAAAGACAAGGACAGGGGACACAAGGGGTGGGAGGATGGGAGGCAACTCCCAGCTTTCCTCCTAACTGCTCATCTACACTGGTTATTAAGAAAAGGAAGAAGGAGTAGTGGGGCACACTTGTAATCCCAGTGCTCGGGAGGCTGAGGCAGGAAGATGACAAGTTCAAGATCAGCCTGGGAAACTTAGTGAGATCCTGTCTCAAAATTTTAAAAAAATTAAGAAAAGGATTAGTGATGTAGCTCAGTGTGAAGGCTGAGTGTTCCATCCCCAGTAACACACACATAGACACACACACACAGAGAAAGAAAGAAGAAGGAAGAAAAAAAAGGGGCAGAAAAAAAGGTGTGTAGCTTTCTGCATTTCTTCTCCAAATGTGATCTCCTCATTGAACCTTAAGAGGTCTTTGTGTGTGCTGAGGGGCAAACAGGAGCAGGAGGAGGAGAAGGGAGAGGAGAAGGAGGGGGAGGAGGAGATGGAAGAGGAGGAGGAGGAGGAGGAGGAGAGGAAGGAAAAGCTTTAAACAAAACCCCAGTGCAGTCTTCGGAGCCCCACACACGTGTTCAACACTCAAAGAATACACTGCAAAAGATAATGCTTTGCTAAAACAAAAAAGCAAAGGAGAAGATTTTTTGGGTGCGTTGCTGGAATGCGTGAAGAAATTGTATCCAACAAAACTAGCCTCTCTTCCTAGGGCAATGATCCTATTTCAGATCCGCACTCTGGAAACCAAAGGACAGCTTTGTCCGGCTCACCCGCTTCCTCAGGACTTGCGGGGACTAAGTCCCAACAGGCAGTTACTTCAGCCTAGGGCAGGACCGCTTCCCTAACGTGGTGGGCTGCACTGGGGGTCTTGGGCTGAACTCGGTCTGTGGGCTGAGTTCAGGAGAAACAACCTGTTTGGGGCCCGCAGTGGTTATACAAATTTACACAGGCAGCTTTTCCATAACAGTGGCTGAGAGAGCAGCTCAGAGTACTGGCTTCATCATTCAGAGCTCGTGACAGTGGCAGGAAACGTGATGAATGTCTTTTGTGCTCACCTTATGAGTTCCGGAGTCGGTGTAGAACGCCTGGGTCTCGCCACTTCTTCACCTTATGCACAGGACACAAGACCTGTTTAGGCCCATTTATACCATCCCTTCTGATATGTCTTATGAACTATGTTTGGAAATACATAGCAATTTGAGTCCCATCATTAAACAACTCAATTTGAAAACTTTACGAAACCAACCCTCTCTCCTGGCAATGCAGCAGCCGTGTGTCTGGTGCTACTCTGTGGCATTTATAAAAACCTCACTAACCAGGGAACTACCAGCAAAGCCCTGGCGGGGAAGGTGTGTACGCTGCGGGCTTAGGGACAGTATGTCACTCTTCTCTCCTACCACAGAGAATGCCAAGCCAGGCCCTCTGCACATAGTACACGAATCCAGTATTTGCTGCCTGTTCTTTTCTTGAAATTCGAAGAATATGTTATCAATTTAGCGATGAATCATGAATTTGGAATTTCCTAGAACGTGTGGTAGGCAGTGGAGGAAATCACGCCCTATATATCATAGCCTGTGTCATCTACCTCAGTTGACTGAAACGCCTCACCTCAAATTGCACCAAAATATGTGAGTTGCCTTCGATTCTTCAGCCCTGCTCCCCCCACCCCTAGATTATGTTCATTTCTAAACTTAAATGATACAGCAAGAGTTGACAAATACCAGAAGAAAGTAGCAATGCTTTTCCAAAACCATGTTGTTTTTGTGAATTTAAACACTAGTTATCAGAATCTTTAGAGTTGCTTTACTTAACAGATTCCTTACTGAGAAAGGGCTTTTTAAAAATTAAGCCTTAGAAATCAACACAAGACCGAATAATTCAAATGTACATATACTCTAAGATCCAAGGAACTATTCCTTCTTTTACCTTATACTCTATTTCTGGTAGCTAAGATATACTTACTGGATAAGTTCCTTTTAATTGCACCCTAGAATTAGAAATAGACACTATAAGGCTTAAGACCACATATATAATATGTACAATACGTATTATTTCTGTCAGTGCAATTAAACTAAACTCAAAGATATGCAGGCGGGAACAAATGAAATTGTTGTAAGGACAGCACTCACACTGGAACTTGCGCACACACACACACACACACACACACACAGAAATCAATTTTCATTCTACTCAAGTTATAGCGAGGGAGGAGGAGGGGTCATAAATCTTCTGAATGAGAAAATCCCTTACCTGGGGAGGTTTGGGACTTTGGGACAACACTGAACACTCCATTAAAAACAAAAGCCCTCTTGAACGCTATCAGATAGGGAAGTAACTCCAAGGTTCCCATATGGTTGATATTTGAAAATTCCAAATTGTATTTAGAAGTACTGTATGCTTGTAGTTAGGTGGGCCCCCAAATTGTAGGTAGATACAATCACGACTTACTAATATGGTTTAAAAAGATAAAAGAGGCCAGTGTTAAAAAGGAGGAAATCTGGGGGGATTTGGCCCAAGGTGGGACTGTCTTTTCAGGGAGCCAGTGAATTCCATGACATCCACAGATCTTCCCTCCAGGGTCCCCCCTGAACTGGGAGCGACTTCTTTAGCTCAAGGCATTATGATATTGGAATGGGAACAGCCAGGCAGGACTATACAATTTGAGCAGGTCGCTTCTAGATTCACTCTGCTTCAGCATAAACACACTCAAATCACAGAAGAAGGGATTGAACGTGAAGTTTGGGCTCACAAGCTGCAGCTGTGAAAGGTTCTTAGCACGAGGTGCGAGCAGAGCAGCGGAGCGCAGGAGGCCCGCACGCGGAGCAGGCCTCGCACCGCGAACGCAGCGCGCAGTCTCCTTCGGAGCAGACTCCCTTCCGACTGTACGTTCTGTCTCCATTGGCCTGATAATGCAGCGCTCCCTCTGCTGCGTGTGCCAGACAGAGAACACTGCATGATGAGCAGAGCCTTTTAATAGCTAGCGTCGCTCCGATCTGCTCTGGTGGTTAGGGCAGTTCGAAAACAGGTTTGTCTTTGGGTTAGTAAAGTTGTGGACTGAAGTTTAGAGATCAAATTGTGTAACTGAAACTAAAGTGTTTTCCTGGGTTAAGGGCCCTGATACAGAGTGAATTACATGAATAAGCCCTTGCTTTAATATCAAGAGACGAATCAAAAGATTAACAGGCCAGCTTGAGGGAACAGGGTACACTCAGTGCTGTGGGAGCTGAAATCCAGCCGCTCCGGGCCAGGGGCTGAGCTAAGAGTCTGCCTCTCTCTGTCCTACCCCTTCTGATTTAAAATGTCATAGAAAGGCAAACAGCTCCTTTCGTTCCATCAAATCCTAGGCATGGCCGCTTATCCCACAGGTATTTAGTGCTGAAAGGCACTGAGGAATCCCCTGCAGCATTTTTATTAAATACTTCTCTCGAATGAATGATCACAAGTCAAGTGCCAGCCAGACACGGAAGAAAATACACATGTGTTTAGAAATGAGAAAGAACACGCTATCTGCAGTTAGGCAGGAACAGACGGTTGAGTGATCAGACACAAGTTAGCAACGAAAAGTTCCCACAAGCAGCTGGGTCCTGGGTGTGGGTCCTGCCCGCCCTGATTTGGCAAGATGAAAATCTAGCCCAAGATCAGGGCAGTGTTGGGCACACTCAGGGAGACGCCCGAGGATTAGAAATCTTGCTGAGCGGCCATAGTTCCCTTCTTTGGTGAAGCTCAGCTATGTAAAGAAAATAATTTTCCTGTCGGGCAAGGTATTTGGCTCCAGCAGTAATTGATTAATTGGATTGACAAGGGCCTGGGGATATTTCAGAGAGGATTGTTTCAATTTCATTTCCTCTCTTAAGGGAAAAGGTAGGTTGTGTGTGTGCATGCGTGTGTTGAGTGTGTGTGTGATCGTTTAAGCATAGCAAAGGTTCACCCTTATCTTGCTTTGAAGGACTGAGATTTCACTCATTATCTTCCTGGCCAAAATCATCTCCAGTGAAAAGCTTTGGGCTGTGATGATTTAGAGAACGGATCTGAAAGTCCATCCCCCGCTTGCTCTCAAGATGGGGAGTGTGAGCGTGTATCAGGGCACCGACTAACACCCACTGCGTCCAAGGACAGCGTGAATTCAGGTTTAGAACGTTGTGGCTTCTAAACCAATCCATTACCTTCTTTACAGTTTTATTGTCCTTCTTCATTGCCTTGCTATCAGCACCTACAGAAAATCCTCAGTCCCTGGAGACACACACAGACCCACGTGCACGTGCATACACACAGATTCTGCTTTTCCCTTAGGCCTAAGTGTTAGAGTTCCCATATATTACTCAGTCCATCATGGATAACTCCGACAGTGACAGAACACCACTTCAGGGCGCCAGAGCCTTCAGAGGCGTCCACCTATTCTCCTGCCTCGTCCACATGGGGTTATCAGCAGTGCAGCGGAAACAGACCTGGCTGCCTGGCCGGCTGCGATTTTCTCTATATGTGTTTAAGGAAAATGTCGAGAGTTCTTACCGGGCTGCGCCTCTGTGATCAGCAAAAAGGAAAAGAAAACAGACACCTCGTCAGAGAAGGACTCACGGGCCAGCGAGCCCAGGGAGCGGAAACTTCCAAACAGCCCGAGCACACACTCCAGACACCCCGGGCGGAGACGGCAGGTCATGCCCTGGGCTTTTTCGAGGTATGGTGGGTTCTCGAGACCCTTACAAGGGACCGGGCTGCGACACAGCTCTGCTGTGTGGACCAGAGCCAGACACACAATCTCTGCTCATGTCTGAGTGTCTTGCTATCAGCAGTCTTTCTCCAAGTTATTTAGGGGTGGGGAGTTTACTGGTACAGGAACCTCTGTCCGTGTGGAATGGAGTGTGACAAGTGTCACAGATGGACTCACTCCCGGACCCTGAAGTTAGGCTGGAAAACACCAGGCACGCTGCAGCCTCCTCTCAGCTTTTCTCTGGGGTGTCCAGAGGTAAGCAGTTGTCCTCGACCTGGCAATTGGGCAGCCTCTGCTGGTTGGTTGTAAGGGTAAAGGGGCAGAAGAAGCCCCAAATAAACAAGGAAAGCCGGCCAGTGGTGCTGCTGAACGCTGGTAGCGCGGGCATGCAGGGCAAGGTCTGCACTCATGTGCAGGCACACCCCACCGCCACCTGCACCTCCTGGAGCATCTTTCTGCACAGCAGTAGTGAGTGGGGTGGGTACGAGTGAGACCTGCAGAGTTGCTGTTCCAGGACGTGAGTTCACTACGGGTCCTTCCCACATCTGGGGCCAAGAACGTGGACACGTTTGGGGAGTTGACTTCCCCCTTCCAGACGACTGGAAATCCGCTCTGACAGCCTGTTCCACCTAGAGGCCGCTGTAGATGCCCAGGCCAAGTGCCTTTGAGATGCAGAGGGAGTGAAGTTCTGCCTGGAGGCAGAATTTAGACTCTCACCTCCCATCCTCCCTCCTGTTCGACTGGTCTTTTTTTTAGATTTTTTGAGACAGGGTCTCGCTTTGTGGTTCAGGCTGGCCCTGAGCTCAGCCTCCAACTCACATCACAGCAATCCTCCTGCCTCTGCCTCCCGAGTGCCGGGATTACAGGCGTGAACCACCATGCCTGGCACTGTGGTATGTGGCACTAGTTGCTGCTGGGCATGATTCTCACGCCCAGCATTGTATGAAGTTACCGAGGATCGAACCCGGGTCCTTGAGCTTCCAAGACAGGTGCCGGAACCACTGAGCTAGATCTCCGGTCCCTGTTCATCTGCTCTTGGTTAGCAAAAGGATGTATAAGGCCCAGACCAAGGGGCTTACACCCAACGGGTGTCTTCTCAGACCAAATTTGTAAATAAATGGGACTTTAGACTTCCTTACTTTAGTCAGTTTTACTTGTGATAGCTTAGACTTCAGTATTTATTTTTTAGGCAATGGTTTGCATTGATCCCCTTTGCTCATAAAGCTGTCTGTGTGCTTGGCTGCACCTGAACAAAAATGAGAAAAGAAACGGGACCTGTTACTATAGATTTTGGGGCTTAAATTCCCTTGGCCTAATCCATACTGAGTTTTGTGGAAAACTGAAACAATCTTATGTATAAGGACTTAGACTCTATTATTCTTTAGCACACAGACTAAAGCTTTTAAAGATGAGAATGTGAGAATTTCATGACAAACTTTCAAAAATATAGCAAATAGGAGACTAAAATTAAAAGTTCTGTAATATAAAATTATGAAAAATCATGTCAAATAAAATTCTGGTTGTGACCATATAGAAGCAGCATCTTAAGTACAAGAAAAAAAATCATCAATGTAAAATTACACAAAATACACTTCAAGAAAATTTCAAGTATATTACTCCATTGGAATTAAGTCACATTTTAATCTCTAATGAGATTAAAAAGCCTGTTCTTTTAATAAGTAGTTCATGCTGGCATTTTTTTTTAATAGTGAAAGACAACATCATGAGATATCAGCTTGGAAATTCCTTGTCAAGAGCTGGTGGCCCCAGTTCATGTGGTCACAGACTGACTGACAAGAAGCCATGGGGAAGGCAGGGCAGAAGCCTCAAGGATTGTAACTGAGGGCCGGGGAGTTAGCTCAGTGGTTCCAAAGCCTGTCTTGCAAGTGCAAGGACCCCGGTTTGATCCCCGGTAACCACATACAATACTGGGCGTGGAGACTCACGTCCAGCAGCAACCAGTACCACATACCACAGTGCCGGGCGTGGTGGCTCACGCCTGTCATCCCAGCACTCGGGAGGCAGAGGCAGGAGGATTGCTGTGATGTGAGTTTGAGTCTGAGCTCAGGGCTAGCCTGAACCACAAAGCGAGACCCTGTCTCAAAAAACTTTAAAAAGAAAAAAAGAATTGTAACTGAGAGCTTTCTGAAATCTTCAAAAGAAAAAGATTTCCAGAGGTCAAATGAGAGGGCTTGGTAGATGTTGGCATCACCACAAAAGAGCTCACTGGACAAAATGGCTCCAAAATTACCCCTAGTCAGGACAGAGCACCTGCACTTTTACAGATTTTGTTTTATCATTTCCCTCGTCATTTCCTAAAAATTTAAAGCACCTAAAATTCTCCTTGGTTTTACCAATATTCAAAATATGTCTTAAAGATGGGGAAAAACTAAGTATTTGGTCTTAATTCATTAGAAAAAATTAAAATCCAGAAGATGAACTTTCAGATTTTTTAAAGAAGTTCAAATGTTCCAGCCTTCAACTATGGGTTAAAACTATTTTTAACTGTGCACACAGTAAAATACTCATTTAGTTGGTTGTGTCTGTAGGGGGCCCTTTGTCTCTGATTGCAGATACTTTATCTGCACCTGACTAATCAGAGACCACAGGTGGTCTGCTTATTCTCTGAACAAATCCCTACTTCTCTATTTAGACCTTAGCTATTCAGTTTTCCTGGACTTCTGATGCATTGTGGAAAACTTTTTGGAAATCATTTTATTTATGCTCTTACTTTAATTTTGGTGTTCAACCCTGAGGTAACTCTTACTGTATATCTAAAGCTATTTTCAAAGTGGATAAACATTGCTTCTTTATGATTTGGCTACTAGAATGAAAATGTTTATTTCAAAATTTACTTGATTTTCTTTATGAATATGCCTTTAAAAAATACAATAAAGTATGCCTTTTTTTGCCTCCAAAGTGTCTTTCTACCATAGTAATTTTGTGTTGCTACTTTAGCATAACAAGATCAATTTTAATTTGTTAACTAGGATATCTAAATCTTTTCTGCCCCAGATTAGTGCTGAGGATTGAACCCACGACCTGAATCATGCAAGGCAAACACTGTGCTACTAAACAACATCCCCAGGCCCAGGGCACCTTAGTCTTAATCAATGTGGAAAAATTGTATTGAGATATCTCTAAGAAGCAGCCAAACATAATCTGTCTTGCTTGTTATAGTCGCTAAAAAACAAGCCTCAGTTTTTAAAGTTTTAAAATGTCTTCATTTGCTAAATTCAGTGTTATGAGGGAACAGAAAAATGGGGTATAAAACTATAAAGCACCAAACAAATATTTTTATGTCATCTAGACATGCAAATTGATTCATGTTACAGATATTTCTAGGAAATGATTAGAATGCAGGGTGCTCATGTTTATTATTAGGGTTCCAGCCAGCATTCTGACTTGTTTTTAAATCTGTAGAATGAAGAGGAATATCTGTCAAGCACCTACATGCCCACTAATGGCTTCATCTATATTTAAACTTCTTCTCAGGCATGACAAGTACAAGTAGGAGGATATTCCTGTTTGCCGTGAGACGTGGTTAGATGATCTTGAAAGCACTTGGGAAATGAAGCAAAGAACCTGCTGGCAACCACCATGTCATTCAGTGATGCCCAGCTGAGGAGCCAACAAGATGAACATTTTCTAAAGAAAAACAAGGTAAGGAAGTTGGAAATGGGATGAAATTGAAAAAATGTTCTTTTTAAGTAAGGGCAGCAGGAAGAAAACTGAGGAGGAGCAAAGAAGCCTGAAGATCCCTCAGGTAAACTTCAGTATGTGAAGAGGCTACACTGAGGTAATTCAGGGAAGGATTTGGGGTGAAGGAGGATACATGGAGTTTGCGACACATGAGGAGCTGTTATAGGAACCCCAGGGATGCCCTGCTCGCACCATGGGACAGAGTCAGCCCTCAGGGACCAGAAACGAGCCAGGTAGCCTGGTTACAGTTAGATCAATCCCACATGCTTATTTTACTTTTCGAAGCCAAAAGGCCAGGGACCCACGTTTTGAGGCATTTTAATGTTTGGATCCCATTTTGTGGTAGTTGTGCCTCCTCTTCCTCCGCTTCTTGTCACCTGGACTTGGAGTCCAGTGTCCTCACAGCAGGCAGAGGTACAAGATGGCGGCACTTCCTGTAGCATTGGCTCAGCTGAGTGCAGTAGAACCAGCCATCCACTTCTTGGTGTCTGCCAATGTGGAAACTTCTTATATTTTATAGCAGAGGTCAGCTGGGTTGGCCTTGAATGGGAGCATGTTCTCATAGAATGGGGAAACTGAGAACATAATTTCCTTTTCTTCCTCCCCTACTTATTTATTTATTTCTTATTCTAAAGATGTGTTCTACAACACTCTAAAACAAGTGAAATACCAGATTGGGCCCATCACTAAAATGTAATATCTGCATGACAGTTTACATCTTATAAAGATATATATATATTTAGACCCAACAATTTCAGGAGGGAATACTTTGATTTACTAAGACAAAAAGTGGCATTAAGAACCACAATAAACACTTTTAGCCCCCTACAAATCCTTTTTCCCAGGCCAACTGCACATTTAATGAAAAATTAACTTTAAAAATATTTGCCTATTTCATGGTATCTATATGAAGTGTAATTAATGTGAGTAGGAGCTGCAACAGATGAAACTAAGGACCTAAGGTACGTGATCACGCTTTTAATGAGGCAGAGGTGAGTCTACAGAATTAGCACACCACCTTTAGTAACAGCAACTGACTTCCTCTTTCCCAAGGAGGGGGCACGGGCTAGACCCGTCCTGGTTTGCCAAGGTTTGTTTTCAAAATTCAAAACCTTGTTTAGGCAGCAAACACAATCAGTCACTAGACAGGCAGGAGGTGAAAATGAACAGAACAAAACACGGAAAGGACTCAGTAATTCTTACCGGACTTTTCCTCTAAGAGCGAAGGCGTGTGGAGGAAAAATAAAGACATAGTAAGAGAGTGACCTGTATCTCCAAGAGGAAACACTCGAGCTCTCCGCGAAGGCACAGCTCAAGGGAGCTGCTTCTGCAAGCGCTTCCTGTGTGTCTGCTGCTGAGGCCCTTTCCGGGCTGTCAGTTTGTTTCAGGTATTTGAGGACGCAATACAGAGGCACATGCTGTGCGCTCTCAAGTGGTCCATTTTATCAAACAGGTCTTTGCCTTGCAGACGGAAGTGGGCCCTGGCCATCGGAAGGAGCTGGTAGGTGCCGTGAGTACACCACAGCCAGGAACGGCTCATGAAGCCATGAGAGTCTTTTCCTAGAAATTCTACATCTTGCTAGGAAACTGGTACTTACCCTCTCCTCCCAGGTCGCCATGGCTACAGCTGTCAGTCTTCCTCTGACCCACCTTCCATTTCCCCCACATTTCATGAACAATTGCACATTCTTTCCTGGCGAGCAGTCCCTGGCCCTGAGAACCTGGCTCTTTAGCCAGAGCCCTGATCTCCGGCTCACACTGGTGTCCCAGCCTCACCTACCCGATCCATCCTGCCGCTACCCCCCAAGTCATTTCCAGACCCCCCATCCTGTCCCCGAGAGCCTCTGGCATCCCGAGGACACAGTGCCAACCCCAGGCTGTGGCCCCTGGTGCTTCTGGTGGCTTCGGTGAATTCCAGGTCTGTCTTCCACCGCTGTTTTTGTAGGAAACCTGGCTATGCCGTCACTATGCCAGGGTGCCAGGTGCTCACAACCTTCCTGCTTCTGCCTACACTGCTTTTTTTTTTTCTGGTACCAGGGATTGAACTCAAGACCCTGTGCTTGTGAGGCAGGTGCAGCACCACTGAGCTAAGTCCCAGGTCCTGTGCTGTTTCTCCATCTGACGGCTTCTCCCTCTCCCCTAGTCAAAGTCACACTCCCCCTTTCAGGCCAGGAACCTTTCTTTCAAGAGATCTTTCCCAAGCCTTGTAATGTGGACAAAATGTTCCTTTCTCTCGGTTGACAGCAGCACTTTTCTTGTGCCCAAAATAATAAATATTGAAGGCTTTCTGCTTTCTTGACATTTTCAGGCCTTGGGGAAATGGAGGTACGCACAGCTCGTCTATTCTTTGCAGCTCTTGTTCTGTCCTGCGCTGTCTCCCTGTCTGCGCGGTTAAGCCTCCCAGTCCCGGCTCTGCACGTGCTCTGTCCCCAGCTCACAGGTGCACGATGGGCACTTGGAGTATGTTTGTGAAGTCTCTTTTGAGGGGACGTTAAAACCTGACGCAAGTGCTTGAAACAGAATTGTCAGAACCTCGGAGAGATGAGCTCCTCCTCAGGGATAACAAAAAATTAGCAGGCCGGAGGTGCCACATTAGTTCTACTTAGCTCCTCCTCCATCCGCGGCTGACCATGTCATGTGACTTAACTCCACCGGCCGCTGACCGTGTCACGTGATTTAGCTCCGCCCCCGCGCGTCACGTGACTTAGCACCCCGAGGCAGTGGCGCGCTGTACAGACATCGCCGTGGCATCCCGTGTGCTCTCCAGGGCGGACTTTTTCACCACAGCGGACTGGGGCGCTTTTTTTTTTTTTTTTTTTTGACAACTGAGCCGTGCGAGGGGAGTGCGCCCCATGCCACTTTCAGGTGCGGCCCTGCCTTGGCGAGTGAAATGGAAATCGCCAACGAGCTCCAAGTTCTCAATCCACAGGCAACCATAACACTGCGACAGAACCAAACTGCTTTAAAGGGGGTGTCAGGGAAGGAAGAGGGTCAAGGGGTGGACTGGGACCGCGTCCTGATCGCTGGCTCCAGGCAGTCTGACCCAGGTTGGACCCGGGGCCCCTGCCCAGGCTGAATCCTCCTTCTGGACTTCATCAGCAGTGAAATCCGGAAAGAGTAGAGCTAACTGCTCACAGATCACCGGGTCTGGAAAGATTTCCAGCAGAGAGGACTGAAGGGACTCGCCAGGCTGTCAGAGGGCACGGGAGCTGATGTCCCTAGTGCAGGCCTGTGCATGGAGGGGGCCTTCAGCGCCGAGTCAGACTCTGATGACAGGGTACAGTGCTCATCCTTTCTCAGAGTTACACATTCCATTCTATTGAAATTAGACGAATAAACGGATACAAATGATAAGGGCTACTTTTGTCTTCCTCTTCAGACGTCTACCCCGAATGACCCAAACGATGCATTAAACTGTTTTAACTCAACTCGTGGCTTGACTTGGTAGGGCCTAACTATACTTAGGCCGGAGCCTCTTCTTTGAAGGCGGCTTCTGGATGTTTAAAAGCAAAGGAAAAATAAAACACGACATTTCTCTTCAAGGGAAAACAAAAGTATTTCCTGACAAAATGAGCTAGTGGCATTTGAGTTGATTTTTATAGAATTGAAAAAGAGACGCAGAATTCTGTGCTGACCACCGAGTAGAAATCAGGTAAGTACATGTTATACTGGACAGAACGGTTATGTCCGGGTCACCCGCTGAGTATTCTTCAAGAATGTGGGCTTTCCTGTCTGGGTGGACAAGAACACAGCTCACCTCGTGGAAGCCGCGGTGACAGACAACGGCCCTCCTGATCAGCAGCTCCTAGAGAGCGGGCTGACCTTGCCCTCCGCACACATGGAGGCCCTTCCTAGTCCCAATTACCCCAGGCAGCTTGGCGGGTGAGCCTTCTCCAGTGAGTCTCTTCAAGGCTGCTCTGCTGCAGGAGGGGCTGCAAACCAGCAGCATTTAACTGGATCTGAGTCTCAGAGAGCTGGTGCAGGAGGAAGCCTGTCCAGGGTGTGCCAGATGCCCCATCGGAAGGCACTGCCTGAGTTCACTCAGTGCCCAGCTGCTCAAGGGGCTGAGTTGCCCACAGGAAGCTTTGGCATCCAGCGCCATTGAGTGAGCCTGGGGCCTGAGAGGTCACATTTGATCAGAAGCCTCTTCAGAGTCAGTAGCTACTTATCTTTTTTTTTTTTTTTTTTAAGGTTTTTTTTGAGACAGGGTCTCGCTTTGTGGTTCAGGCTGGCCCTGGGCTCAGCCTCAAACCCACATCACAGCAATCCTCCTGCCTCTGCCTCCCGAGTGCTGGGATTACAGGCGTGAGCCACCATGCCCAACACTGTGGAATGTGGTACTGATTGCTGCTGGGTGTGAGTCTCCACACCAGTATTGTTATGTGGTTACCAGGGATCAAACCCAGGTCCTTGCACTTGCAAGACAGGCTTTAGAACCACTGAGCTATATCCCCAGCCCCAGTAGCTACTTATCTTTAAGGACAATGGCTGTATTCTGGCTCCTCATGTTCTAACTAATACACTTCTGTGATAAAACAGTCATTTCCTTTTAATTATTTAAAGCTACTTGGGTATTCACAAAGAGAAAATGAGGATTTATTCATTTGTTAAGCTACTAACAGCTACTTCCTGAGTCTAATAAATACCCAACACAGTTTTTGGCATATCAGTAAATGACAGAGAGAGCAAGAGGCTCCAGTGAGCATGGCCTAAGAAACATCTCCAATGAGGAGATAGTCAAAAGTAGTTGATGGAATAAATCCGCAAAATAGTGAATGTTTTAGAAGATAATGTAATATTTAAAAGTGGGACGGCCATGAGAGACAGGAGAAAACACCACTTTCCTTTGGTTTAGAAATAAAATTTTCCTTGTCTCTGAGAAAGTATTCTTTGATATAATTAAAGTATGTGACTCATTCTATTTTTTTTCTAAAACAATTAGAAGTTACATTAATTGCTGTGATTTCTGACACTAAAAAAATCTTCAGAGGGCAAAGAGATAAAATGCTTTTTACCTTATAATGTTTTATGTATTTTATCTTTTTTGAGCATAGTATATACCATAGTATAAAATATTCTGAGTTTGAACAATGTAATCACAGACGCCTGAGACCTGGGGCTGAGGGTCGTGAAGCAACAGGCATCCTGCTGAGTGTGCAGCTTTGCAGCTCTTTCTACAGGGAACGATGTGAGGATCATGAACTGCAGTGAATCGCGCAGTCACCCAGGTCCGTGTCTACCTGTCCAGCGGCCCACGGGTGTTCTAGGCACCTGCAGTGTGTCACCAGGTGCCTTGGCTCTGGGGAAGTCTTAGGGACCCAGGACATCACGAGTGGCTCTCAAATTATGCCTCCAATAAGATCTCATTTTCCAGATTAATTTCTTCCTTACAGGGCCTATGCTACTCTGATTCTGCCCATTAGTTACAAAAAATAGTCTAAAATTTTAACCTCTACAGCAGGAGGAATACACAGTCAAGGTAGGAGAATTTACAAACACAAAAATTAGCTTTTTAAAAAATCACAGTTGATATATAACTAAGAGCACGTGACCGCAGAGATTGTTGCTTCTGGTGAGCTGTCCTAACGTGAAGCAGGGTGGTAGGCCTCAGTCTCACTCTAGTAGGCTTGAAATTGGGGCAGAAATGGACAGTGCGTAGCACCAGCACACGTGCTCCTGCCCTAAGCAGGGTTGGCTGGAACAGAATCTGCAGCTGGAAGGAGAAAACCTGACTCTTCCGCCTCACACATTGGAACCAAATCCCACAGGCTCTGAGGGTACAACCAACCGGAACAGAAGTAAGGACCAGAGCCAGATGCCTAGTATTTTACCATTTTCAAGGAGATCAAAACATACTGCAGGATTCCTCAGCAGGCCAGACTTGGAAAGTGATATTGTAACTTTAAAGGTCAGGAAATGGGAGCAGCAGAGAATTCTCCAGGAAAAACACTTTCAAAATGAAGGAGAACTACGCATATCAGACACTGAATTTCTTCTGCAAGCAGTGTGTGCGTTTTAAAATGCAGAAAACAATACATCGGAAAGAGAAACTTCTCACCCATTTCACCATCTAGCCTTCTTTATGTGTGGTGGGGGACCTAAGGTTTCCTGAGAGACGCAAATGGAGGCTGATTTTGGTCGCACTCCCCCTGGAGGGGCTGCCCAGGGCCTCTGGGAGCCAGTCCGGTGTCTCCCGTGGCTCCGAGAAGGGAAAGGCAGCTTTTGTGCATCACGACAGACCCAAATTGTCTTTGCTTTGTTTTATGGTTGTGTTTCGAGGTGACCCCGGCCTCACACTCTTCAGCGGGTGGCTGAATCGAGAGTCCGTGAGTAACTCATGGTAGGATGAGGCCGGAGGGCACTAGGGTGCGAGTGTAGCCGCCCACGGAGTCTGAGTAAGATAAAAAGGGCAAAAGATGCTGTTAAGGCTCCTGTTGCTTTTCGTGCTTCTGCCGCAAGTAGTGTTAGCCCTCTGCCACGCGGTCCTGCCTCGGAGGCCGCCCACTGCGGACTGAACCTCTACAAACTGTGAGCTGCACAAATCTCTCCTCCTTTACCCTCACGTGTCGGGTGTTCTGTCTCAGGCAGGAGGGAAGTAACTCAGATGCCCTGTAGGCTGCCTTGATGCGCCGGGCCTGAGCGGAGCCCGGGTCGTCCGGCCGGCCGGGTGGCTCACAGGACTCCGCTCGCCTGTCCCCGCTCGCTCGCTCCTGCAGGAGGCAGAGGGCGCTGCCTGTGGGAGCCGGAGCTCTCTTCCCCACGGATAACGCCCCGTTTCTACTGAACTCCTCAGGGCGCTGAACCTTTTGCCAAAGCGAGGACAGGAGTGGGTGGCGTTACCAAGCAGCAGCAAATGCGCGGAGTTTGCTCCCTGGCAGGCTAATTCGGGGCTGAAGGGTGGGTGGGCCACCTGGTCCTGCAAGTGGCACCAGGCTGCCTCCCTGCTTCTAATTTATTTATTTTTTGAGTGAATAATTCAGTTACAGATTGCAAACCTCCAGGAACAAGATTAAACTAATTACTCCCTCATAATTCAGCGTGGATTTTTGTAATTTCTTGTATCATCGAATTCTTCAGGGGAAAGAGAGGAGGCACAGCTCCCTGCCTCTGCTCTCGCATCTTCCCTTTCCACTCACTTCTTGACTCAAGCCCTGACTCACTGTATTTGCTTCCCTTTGGCCTCCTGCAGTCTCTCCATTGAAGAAGATAGAGCAGTCTGGGAGCCGCAGCGAGCAGAGCCTCTTTCGGACATTTGACAGCATGATCTCTGCTGTCCTTAGCTGTGGACACCAACCCCACGAAATCCACACCTTGTCCTTATGTTACAGAAGGACAGACACAGGGCTGACAAAGTTGTCCACACTCCTTCTTACTGCGAAGACTCAGAAGTCCTCCTCCTCTCCCCCCTCCTCCCCCTCCTCCTTCTCCTCTTCCTCCTCAGTCTTCAAAGGCAATCCAGTCTTTCTGGGTTCTCTTCCTCGACTCCAGACAGTCCCTACAACTGAGACTCTTAGGCCAGAATATACAGAAGAAACTACAGCTAAGAGGGATCCTAGAGTTTAACCGAAACACAGACTCTAGTCCTGTGGAAGAGAAAGCAAACTGGGCTTAGGCCGAAAGGGAGCAGATAGCAGAGTTCAAGTCCTGACCTCGAAGCCGCAGCAGGCTGCTGGCCTGTGTCCGCCTCCTGGTCTGGTGGGGCCGTCGGCACCTGGTTATAGTACCAATGCTCATTTTACTCTTTTGCACATCACTGCACATTTCTGCAGCACCAGACATTATTGCACAGTGCTAGTGACATAGAAAGAACCAGCTGAGTCATTGTGGAGGAAAACTGAGTCATCCAAAAATGAGGTGTCTCTCTTAACATTTAAAGCAAAGGTGTACAATGTCTGAATACAAGGTGATTTTAGTAGATTAGAAGTAGTGCATGATGCCAGACCCAGTAGGTGTCAGCTTGGCCGGGATCACTAGTCATAAAGCGAGTGTCTGTGGACTGGCTCCCTGTAGGAAGGCCAGGAGGTGGGCTTTGGAGCAGGCTATGGGCACTTGGGTCTCCTCCGTCACCCTCCAAGGGCTGTGAGCACTCGGAGATGGGCTGAGCTGGTGAATTTTTCTCAGACAGCCAAGAGCTTTGATTAGCAGAAGTATAACACGGTGGTTAAGAGTTCTGAACTATAAACCAGATTTGGTTTCAAACTGTTCCAGCTTCCCTGTGTGACAGCCAGCTTCCCTGGCTGTGATACCTTGGGTGAGTCAATCTCACGACACTTCAGTTTTCTTATCTGCAAAGTGGGACCACAATGCCACCTGTTCCCAGGGGCTGTGAGGGGAAAAGTGATAGTGTATGTGATTTAGTTGACCCAGTCAGAACACAGACAGCTCTCAGCCTGTTGAGTCTCTGCCTTCTATACCATTATCATCATCTCGACCATTTACATCATCCGCTCTACCCCTGCCACCATCACTATGTGTATACCATCATCCCTACCACCTACACCATCACTACCATCACCATCAGCACCTATACTATCACCACCCACACCATCACTGTCACCATCATCACGTGTAAACCATCACCATATAGGTCCTCGCCGTGGTCTGTAACCTAAAGCAAGTTGAGGCAAGTCAGCATGAGACACTGCACAGCTGCTGATTCTCAACAGCTAACAGTTTCTAAGACCTCCTTTGGAGGCATGATTGAAAAAGGTTTAAAAAGGATGCAGTAAAAGAGGCGTTGCCTTTAATCTCCCTCAAAGGACTCCCTGCGGGTTCGAACACACTTAGCCCGTGGTGCTCGCCGCTCCCTGCGGCAGCTGTGGAGCCCTCCTTTGTAAGGATCTCCGGTTGAGCTGTCGTAGCTGCCGTCACGTCCGGGAGGGGTCCCAGTGTCTCCCTTTCACAGTCATTTCGACTCTGGGGAAGAACCAGAAGTCACACGGGGCCGGATCCGGTGACCGCGGTGGATGAGCGCACGAGCCTGGTCCTCCATCGGATGGAGCTTGGCAGCAGCATCGACCACACCTTCAGTCCCACTTCGGAAAGACATTCACAAAAGATTTCCAGAATTGTTTCTAATGTCGTGAGAACAAGGGGACAAGTGTTCAAAATGCGGGGAGGGCTTTGGGGCACTGACGGCTGTGTGCCCTTTAACAGGTATGAGCATTCATGGTACCAGCTAGTTACACATGTATACATTTATTTTCTGAGCACTTTCCATGCCTTATTTCTTTAATCCCTGGTTTGCTAGAAGGAAGTACTAACATCTACCTCATTCTGCCCTTGATTAAGCCAGGCCTGTGACTGAGGTTTCCAGAGATCAGCAGCTCATCTGAGGCCACACACAGACTTAGTTCTGACTTACTCCGGATGAACAGCTGTTCCTCAGTATCGCACGGCCCTGCTTCCAGGTAAAACATGACTTTCCAAGTCGGCGGTGATTTTGGCTCACAAAGGAACGTGAAGCAGTACGTGAGAAAGGAAAATGATCTTGCTGGGAATTAAACCACATCTGTCGTCTTGTGTCCATGAGAGCCACAGAAGCCAGCCTGCTGCCAAAGGCGCCATGGGCTCAGGGCAGGGATGCAGATCAGTGGGGACAGAGCTCTGCGTGGGTCCCAGGAGGAACCCATCAGAGTCGGAGGGTGACAAGGCCAGGGAACCCTAAGTTGACTGAGGCAGACCCCGTCTTTGATCAGGAAACAGGAGGGTGAGGGCCCGGGGGATTTCCACAGCTGTCCAGCATGTCTCATGTGCTTTCTCATCATTTTCAGGGCTGTGTTCGCAGGAAGACAGGAGGGCCGCTCCGGATTGCTGTGGTAAGCGCTCAGTGCCTACTCTGAGCGTTTCATTTGTATTAACTCATTCCATCCCCAAGCAGCCCTATGGAGTAGCTATGGGAATCGAGCCCACTTTGAGATGAAGAAATCAAGGCCCAAGTTTTACAACATGCCCAAGGTCACAAGTTAAAAGATGAAGAGCCAACTTGTTTGAATAATTCGGACATCAAACATCTATTTCTGTTTCTCTTAAATTACCTTAAAGAAAATTATATTCGATTCAGTTCAGTTCAATTCAACTTAATTCAATTCAATTAAATGTTGGATTCTGACTGTGCTGCTTCTTGATAAAGGCATATTTCCTTGAAGTTCAGTCTTGTGCCTTTCATCTTATTTAGTTCTTTTAGAAGATAAGTTAACCTTCAACAGCAAAACTGTGCCTTGGGTGATGCCATGGAGGTTTATGTCTTCCCCAAAATGTGGTAGGCAAATGGTGAGGAATATCACCCCCTGTGTCCACCTCTTCCCTGGGGACTGGTCTTCATATTGTACTGGCCAAAGGATGGGCAGTCATCATGACAATAGTCTGTACAGTAGGCTCGTTGTGCTGACGTTGCAGGCATGCGCCATTATTTCTGTTCTAGCAATGAACCCAAGACTCAGGCAGCGAAAAAATGTTGCCTGAACTGTGTTGCTAGGAAGAGACTGGGTTCAGGTCTGTCACCTTTCATCCCCAAATGCAGCTCTGTCAGGGGACAGTGTCCTCTGTACTGGTCTTGAAAGAAAGATTAAACATAAAAGTCCCAAACGGGAAAATGTCGTAAAAGTAGTTCCCCTAAAAGGTAGATTATATCTGACTAAGAATGAAAGTCCAGGCATGACAAGAAGTTTGCAAATGCCTTTACATGAAATTGCCTGAGGATGGAGGACCTCATTTTTCAGGACCTGAAGACACCACACGCCCTTTGTGGCAAGAGGTTGGAAACAGGAAAGCAGAGCAATGACTCTCCAAAAAGGGAGAACCTGGCTTAAATACCACACCGACCAGCAGTGAGGGGACCCCACAAGGGACTGTCGCTGGGGTCTTCCATGAAGCTTCCATGAGCTCTGCTTGTCACATATAGAACGACTCTCTGAAAGCCTAATGTGTCTTATCCAGTGTGCCCGAGCACGGGGTTAACAAAGACAAAAAGATTGGATCCAGCCTGAGACCCGTGATAATCCTGCAGAAATCCCTCAGCATCGTTACCCTCCTGAGCTCACAGGAGAAGAGCTCCAGGCTCCGGAGCAGCTGTGAGCGAAGCAGGTAAACAAGGCCTGCTATGTCCCGTGCTACGCTCTCCTGTTACTACACTGCTGCTTCCTTGGACCCCAGATTCCAGGGGTGACTTGTGCCAATGACCAGAAAGCACCAGAAGGAAGGTGTGGCTCTAAGTGCAGGTAAAAGCATTCAGGAAGCTTAGCCCTACCCCCGGGCTCTCCTATGGTGAGCAAGCTGTGGGCCCTCAGTGTTTCTGCAGTTCACTATTGCATTAACAAAGGCTCCATTACTGGTGTGGATCAAAAGGAAATATGCAGGCAGGTGGCACTGCAGGCAGGTGGCTGTTGTGTGGTGAACAGGGCAGCTTTATCAGGGGTGGAGGAGTGTGTGACTAGAGCTGGTCACCAGCCACAGTGCCCTGTCTGTGCCCCAGTCCCACTCATATTTGTTGGTTCACTCACGAGCATGTACTGAGTGGCGAATGTCATGCAGGAGCAACACTGACAGAACAGTGAAAGTCCACACCTCGCAGGTCAGCCTCAGCTTGGAGCATAGCCTCGGCCAAGGCCCCGCAGTGCGTATCTAAGCACTGGTGAACACAAGAAGGTGAAGGCTTTTCCTCTTACCCAAGCTCGTAATGGTTCGAAAGGATCATTCTACCACAGCCTCCTCCGGGCCAGCTCAGGCTGTGGATGACTGTGCAAAATGGTTCAGCCTTCCCTGCTTCCCACCCCATCCCACGGGGGTGAAGGGCAGGGTCGCCTCTCAACAAGCATCCGCACAGTACATTTTGAGCTGGAGTCTGTCTGCTCCATGGAAAACCAATTAGCAAGATGAGGAGACGTATTCTTTGTTTACTTTCTAAAGAGCACGACTCCATCCAGGACAAAGGTGACATGTTTGGTTTAATCGAAGGAACACTTATCTTTCAACAATGAAATAGCCTCTTCTGCAGGAAACGTGCCAAGACAGGGGAAGCACTGTTACTGCTGTAGAGGTGTGTGTCAATCACGCAGAGTGATTTTTCACCGACATCTGTGTCTGCTCCTCCGACTATTAGCTAACATGGAACATAGCACCATTGCCATTTTGAAATTAGAAATTAGAAATTTTTAATAGGAACATTATGGATTCATTTAGGTCAGGGAATAATTTTAAAGACAAATGGGGACAGATACCATTTCCAGATAAACTCCCCTAAATAAACTGAGATTTATCTAAAATATACTAACAGAAACTACTAATGTTTTCTTAGAACTGTTTCTTTGTCTTTTAGTCATAAAACCTGAATTTTAGCAAGCTATACATCATAGCAGATGATGACATTTCCCAGCATCCCTTGCAGCTAGGGTGTCTGTGTAACTGAGCCAAGGTCAGGGGATCTCAGCAGAGTGTGCTTAGCTTAGCGCTAGACCCTTAAAGGAAACTATTTGCTTCTCATTTTCTCTTTCCTCCACTTGAAGGCTTGCTGGAGGTAAGGGAGCAGCACCACTGGAAAGCAGGAGCACACGGACTGGAAGTTCCTGAATTTTTGAGCCACACTTGAAATAGGACTCTAACACCCTCTGGATGGTCTCCCACTCTGATTTTTATGTGGGAGAGAAATCACTTCTCTTGTTTAAGCTATTATAACTGTGGTCTCAGGTAAAGCAGATGAACCAGTATTGTATTTTCCACTGATGCCAACTCAGCAACAAGAACCTATGTGAGGTGCATTCTTTGCCTTATTATTATCAGGAGACTCATCAGATGAGAACAGGAACATCCTTTATCTGGGGACTAACATTATTCCTTCTTTTTCTGTTGTTTGGTCTTGGTCTGGCCTATGTTCTATTTTTTTGTTTGTTGTTTGTTTTTTGTTTTAGGTTTTTTGAGATAGGGTCTCGCTTTGTGGTTAGGCTGGCCCTCAGCTCAGCCTCAAACTCACATCACAATCCTCCTGCTTCTGCCTCCCGAGTGCTGGGATGACAGGCGTGAGCCACCACCCCCGGCGCTGTGGTATGTGGTACTGGTTGCTGCTGGGTGTGGGTCTCCACACCCAGTATTGTTATGTGGTTACCGGGGAATCAAACCCAGGTCCTTGCACTTGCAAGACAGGCGCCAGAACCACTGAGCTAACTCCCCAGCCCCCCTATGTTCTATTTTATTTCTATATAAAAATTGTCAGCCAAAGGGCTGAAATGAAATTGTATTTATTTGTCTAACTACATGCTAGAATTTTAGCTAGTAATTGAACCTTATTTTTCTATGTTGTTGAAACTTTTTCTTAGGGTATAGTCATTTTCAGATTGGTTTATACTGCATACATACATAAATATACATGATTAATTAGTCAATTTTATTTTACACATTTTCTGAGTAATTTGGTCACCTGGTGAATGCAGGGAAATTATTTAGATAAAATAAAATCAATTCAAGGTAAAATGAGTTACAATTCATAGATAAATATTTATAGATGAATAAAAAGAACAAGTAAAACACAACTTCATCTTAAAAATTTTAAAAGAAATCTAGCCCAAGCCACTGTGGTAATTCCATGAGCGTAATGATTATTACTTTTATACCACAACTGTCATGCCCTTAGTGAAATATTTTGATCTGTCCTAAACTGGTGTAGCTCCATGTCTTTTTAACTGTTTGGAGAAAGCTCAACTGTCCAAGAGTCTGGCTGGAGACACTTGAAGTGGTACAAATCCTTTGCCACTCTTCTGACAGTATTATCTGGACTTTAGAAGGTTATTTCTACTTGCTTGGCTGTGGAGACACAGTGCTGCGTGCCGATTACGGGATATACCAAGGGTGGTGGAAATGTATAACAAATGTTTAAATTAAAAAATTCATTCTAGTAAAAGATGCACTGCCAGTAGTTCCCCTCAAAACATTTTTCCCTGTTTCAAATACTTATCCCATAACTCTCACCCTATTTGAAAGCGGTTCTGGAAGTTCTCCTTCCTGAGTCTCTATGAGATATGATTTAAAAAAATCCAGTGAATGTTGCTGCTGGGCGCCATCCAGGGGAAAGGCAGCTCAGAAAAGCATGACGCAGCGCCCTTGTCCACTTTGTCACTGCATCTGCCACCGTGTGATTCCAGCTGTTCCCTGTGGTTACCATAGAAGGGATGTTTTTAATCCATTCAGGACATCCAGGCAGCCAGGACAGTACAACTAAAGACACTCAGGAGAGAGGACTCCAGAGCTGCTGCAGGAAATGACAAGAGCTATGGATGTGAATGCTGGAAGCAAGGAGGAAAATTTTTTTTTTTTCTTTTTGAGACAGGGTCTTGCTTTGTGGTTCAGGCTGGCCCTGAGCTCAGCCTCAAACTCACATCACAGCAATCCTCCTGCCTCTGCCTCCCGAGTGCTGGGATCACAGGTGTGAGCCACCACGCCCGGCACTGTGGTATGTGGTACTGGTTGCTGCTGGGGGTGAGTCTCCACACCCAGTATGGTATGTGGTTACCAGGGAATCGAACCCGGGCCCTTGCGCTTGCAAGACAGGCGCCGGAACCACTGAGCTAAATCCTCGGCCCAAGGAGGAAAATATTGAGGGGGATTCATGGCAACATGTCTTTTACTGCAATAAAATTTTAAAAAATTTAAACACTATATTTTGGGTCCTTTGGACACGTGGTTGTCTAGAAGAGGACAAGCATTCTACAGCTAAGAGTGTTGCGCTCCCTTGTTCTTAAAATACAAACAACCCACTCTTCTGTACTAAATACCAAAAATTACACATACTCCAGAAGTGGAAGGAATGAGCTTTCATACTGGAGGGAAAATGGGGGGAGCAGAGGGAGGGGGAGCAGAGGATGTGGTGTGGGCGGTTGCTGGTCCTAATATTTTCTCACCAGAGTCTGAAGCACATCATGCCACTGTCACACCTTGGCTGCCAGTCCTGAGCTGAGACCAAAACCAACGAGCGCTCCTCTCCCCGCACCCACAGCAGCGCGCCAGCTTGAAAGACCATCGAGCAGATGGCGCAGGCACATGCTCTTTTTGCTCCAGGATTTCTCCTTCCTTGGATTCACCAGCTTTCTGCACACGTCCTATTTCCGGGACAGTGCCCAGGAATGTGACCTCACACACTTTGCCCATGCCATCCCGCAGACATGCCTTCTTCCACTTACCCTGGGAGCTCCTGAGCACCCCTAAAGTTAGGGTACCCTACAGAGAAGTCAGTGCAAACCGTTTTCTGGCACTTACCAAATGTTCACAATAAAAATTATTCTGTTAGTGCAGATTGATTTGAAAGATGTCAAGTGAAAATATATGAATGTAAGACGCGCCATCACCAGAAATCATAGGCCCACGCGAGAACTTGAAATCTACGTTTCATGAAGTGCAAGAAAACTAGCCTATTTCCATCATTTCCAGAAACCTACATCAGGGTGGCAGGCGGCGTAGGACTAGAAATTACCTAGAATGGCATCAGCTGCTTTTGGTTACGATTAGCAATCATTTTAACTGTCAGCAGCAGGGCTGACAATGGCTTTCCTCCATGTCCATGTCTAAGGAAGGTGCTGTTACAGACGTCCGCCCTCCAGGGAAGGCTGCAGTTTATTTTCAATGGATGAGCGGTTACAGCTCCTCCTGAAAGGTTAACTGAGAAATGTCCAGAAGTACTTTGAGAACAGCCCCGGATTTATTAACTCGGCCACTGGGCAGGGGCTGCCGGCCGATTGCAGCCCCCGAGGAAGATGCCAAGAACACGTTGGCTGCGACTCGAAAGCCTTCAGCTGTTCGTCACGGCTATTTTTAGAAAACAATGGTGGCATTTACTAAACACCACAGCAAAAAACACTGGCAATTTTGAGATTCAGAATTCAGCAACTAAGAAGACTTCCCTTGGGAATCAAGGGAAGGAAGTTAAGACTGTGAGAAAATACTGATTTGAATAATATAAAACAAGTCAAAACTTCTTACAAAAGTGTAAGAAGTGTAGTGTTAAGGGAGTTAACCCTCTTAAACTACAAAGAGGTGCTGAAGTGCGAGGACTCAGGATATGGTGACTGAAAGTCACAGCATTCCATGTGAGGAGCATCTGTGGGCGCAAAGAGGGGACCACCTCCCACCCGTGTCACCACAGCTCTGCAAGAGGGCGCACTCACCACGGGGGATGGGGACAGCGCGATGTTCCCTATGGACGCTTTCAGCTCGTCCACGGTGGCGGCATTCTTGAGAATGTCTTTAGATTGCAATGGCTTAATCTTGATATTGAACTTCCTGTGTGATTCCTCTTCCTCTTCCGATTCACTGGAGGAGTAAAAGTGCTTTCCTTTGGTAGGTAGAACACAGTTAAGGATGCTTAGCTTTCTCTTCCCTAGGAAGACAGTGAGGCCAAGACACAGACAGCAAAAGGATCCTTAGAGGGTGAGAAATCACAGTCAAACAGATAAAAATCAATAAGTGAAGGCTGCGATTTCGTCACCTGTCCTCAGAGCAAGACCACAGACATCATGTGATGGAGCTGTGACTAATGCCCTGCATGTTTGGGCCTCAGGTCTTGTCATGGTCAGGTGGGGATCAGTCCCCTCACCCCGACAGAGGGAGGCTGCCTGTGACCTATGACCAGTTCTAAGTGCTTCAGGGCAAACATGTTTTTCTGAGCAATAAACTGATAGAAGGACAGGTTGGGAGCCGCTTCCTGGGGACCGTAGATGACTCTGCCGTATGAGGCTCAAGCACACAGCCTAGTGTCCACAATCCACACAGCTGGGCTTTGACATATTTTTCTCTCGGTCTGTCTCTGTGTTTTTGTCTCTATGAATAGACTAGGGCAAAGTGCCCTGCTCTACAGCGTTCAGGCTGCCCCCTGTGCTATTTATCCATCTCTAATGTTAGGAAGAGCAGCTGAGATGATTTCATCCCCCTGTAAAGTCTGGATTTAGCTTACTGTTTTCTGAGAGAGAATAAAAATTAAAACTGGCACAAATAAAGAAAGGATATAGCCGGGTTCCTCAGGCCTGATGCTGTAGCCTTCTTCGTCCAGTTCAGGGGAGTTCTACAAAACACAAGCGTACAGGAAGAGGTTGTTACCCTGAAATGAAGGAGGAATTATCTGTTTTCTTTCTCATGTCATCTGTTTGAGGATATAGGCAAGTCTCTCTCCTTTTAGGGGCTATGGTTTTAATTTCTGAGCAGTGCATCTTTATGGATTTACCCAAGGAAACCAGGAGAACATTTTACTCTGAGAACAGAGGAGTAGTCAATTGTTATCCAGGCTGCACCCAAAGAGAGTTCTTTTTGCCATTTCTTGTAAGCCAAGAACTGTGCCCAGCAATGCAGAGATCAAAATGCAAATTATTTGTCCTCAGGGGACCTGAAATGAATTTGTAGGCAAAAATCAGAAAGAAAAACAACACAACATAACATCAAGCCTTTTGCAGTGATGCATACCTGCATCCCCAGCACTTAGGGAGGCAGAGGCAGGAGGGTGACCAGTTTGGTTTCTATCTGGGTGAGACTCAGGTGAAACTTTATCTCAAAATCAGAATGTTTTAAAAAAGATTGAGGATGTAGCTCAGCGGTAGATCTCTGCTGGCTCTGTCCAGTACAGTGTAGAAAAATGCAAAACACCACATAAAAACAGCCCACCAGTGTGAAGAGAGGAAGCGAGTGACATCTGAAGGACACAAGGAGTCTCCAGGTCTCTGTGTGAACCTTTCTGTTTGGCCAGGAGCGGGCAGAGAGACGGCACGGAGCCCTGCAGGGACAGGGCGGCGGCCCCTCGGGAGAGCTGTGTCGGAGGCCGGTGCCTTCAGGCTGAGCAGTCACAGCCCCTCTCTGGGGTGCCGCCTGCTGACTGCAGAACCAGCGTGTCTTGGGGGTCTGCTCCCGGGGAGCCCGGGGCCTGGGAGGGGGGATCGTGAAGACGGACAGGGGGACCATGGCTCAGCGGGGTGAGACGGGAGCCACCCAAGGCTGAGGTTAGCTGAGGAGACAGACTGGGGCAGGAGGGGAGGGAGAGGACGCTTCCGGGCGGAATCTCAGGCTTGTGGCCCTGTGTGGCTGGTACCTGTGGCCTATCCAGCCCTAACAGCAGACATCTCCAAAGACAAAAGGCTCTTCAGGGTTGGGCTCAATGGTTCCTATTTGACTCCCACCACAGCGCAAGAATTGGGGATAACACTTTATCTTCCTGAAGGCCCGACAGCTTTTTCCCAATCACCAAGGAAGAACTCAGGTGAAATCAGAGGCCATGTCCCCAGATATGTGCAGCGGGCTTTGGCCTTGTGCCCTGGCCCTGGGGGCTGTGAGATGGGCTCTTATGAGCAAGAGGGAAAGAAGATGAGCACCATGGGAGACAGGCGGGATGTGGCGGAAGAGAGCTTCAGAGCTTCAGAGCTCCCCGAACAATAATGTTGTGGCCACAGAGAAAGACTAGAACATGAGGTCCATGGAAAAGGTCATCATTGTTTTGTGTTTTAGACATGGTCTTAAGTGTATTTCAGGCTGCCCTTGAACTCACTGTGGAATCCAGGTTGGTTTCAAACTCTCGACAATCCTCCCGTCTCAGCCTCCTGAAAGCTAGGATGACAGATGTGCAGCACCAGGCCTGGCTTAGGCCTCTAGTTTTTAAATTTTTTTTAACATACATTTAAGGAGCACTTGATGTTTTGGGGTACAGACACAGAGACTGAGTTACTGCTGTCCAATTCACATCCATCACTTTCATAATTGCCGTGTGTGTGTGTGACCTAGAAATCTATTCTTCTAGCAAGTCTTTAGTGTCCGCTATAATACCATCCGTGATAGCCATGTGGCACATTCACCAGCCCCACTCAAGTCTGAACCCTGTGCCCAGCTGCTGCCCTGGTGACTTCCTTTCTCTGCTGTTTAATTGAGCTTTCGAAGGACTCCGCATTTCAATGAGCTCAGGGCTGTTTTTCTGTGTCTGAAATCCACCAGGCTTCAGGCTCTTGTTGTGATCTTGCTATTGTTTCCTCCTGGAGGACTCAGAATTATCTCGTTTTTATAAACAAGTGTTTTGAAGTTACTTCCCTGCCAACAACCTGGCCTGGCTTTTTGGGGTGTGGAGAGCAAGCTACCAGCACCAGGGCCGACAGGCCCCCACCTGCCTTAGCCTCGGCGAGGGTTCTCTTCCTTCCCTGAGCTGCGCGCTCCTCTCACTGTGAACTTTTTCGTTCTTTTCTTTCCTCCATCTCCTCTCTCCTTTCCTCCCTCACTCCCTCTCCCTCATCTCTCTCTTCATCTTTCTTTTCTTTCTAGAGTTTCCCATTCTTGTGTATTGTAGAATCCCACAGAACATGACAAAATCTAGGTGAAAAAAGAATTGATTTGGAGAAAAGGAATCCCTCTTTCCGCCTAGTAGCTTCCCTTACAACATTTTCTGTGAATAATCTGAATTTAAGTTGGAGGCTGTTAAACACTCCAGGGGATAGAAGTGCTGCAAATAGCAACAGGGTCTTACTCTCGGGAAACTGGCCTAAGAGGAGACCTGTGTCGGCAGAGTGGCAAATTTGAACAGTGGCCGGTTTGCAGCGTTTCACCGCGCTGAGCCTCAGTTTTCTCTGCAGGAAGATAGCACGGTGTTCTCTTTTCCAGCAGGAAAGGGGTGAGTAGCATTTACTGTTACAACTGACAGTGCTGATGCAGTAAGTGATATAAAAACAAAAGTCTTTTAACAGATGTGGGAAAGCTTTAATTTTTGTGAAAGAGAAAGTTGGGCCAGGACAGTCCTCTCAAGGCTAAAAGCAAAACCATTCTGTGAGTTCATGGATTTAGGTATTTAACTTGAACAGAGGTGACCTTCAGGACAGAAACCATTGCCTTCTCTACCACGGACCTGAGAGTGATCCCGGCTGGGTCCAACAGGTGGCGCTGTTTTAGCTCGAGAAGTGTGGCGCTGACATCAATCGGTTTGAGAGGAAATTACTGGAGAGTTTAGGTCTCTATTGCACTCACAGCGTTCTTTGAAAAGAGACGTGGTTGTCATCTGACCCGGGAACAGTTTGTACCGCGAGGCTATCACGGTTGGTACAGAACCAAGGTTCCATGGTTAGTTGACTTACTTCAATTCTCAAAGCTGCTTAGAAATAGAATCTGGGTAGAAACACCCAGAGCTTCTATTAGGAAAAGCCCCTCTGAGCATGTGTTGGCCAGGTGTGCTTCTGAAATGTACCGAAACGCTCATTGAGTCCTTGCTCCAATAATGTAAAGTAGCTATGATGCCAACCTCACTTTTTGTTGGGAAGTTAACTACTAGCCTAACTTCAACAAATACCTATACTCCGGTCACACCGAGCTAGTCCTCAGGAGGGCAGGACTCGGTCTTCAGCCCGGGCCTGACAAACTCCGACATTTTCTTTCTTTCTTTTTTTTTTTTATTTTTTAGGTTTTTTTTGAGACCGGGTCTCGCTTTGTGGTTCAGGCTGGCCCTGAGCTCAGCCTCAAACTCACATCACAGCAACCCTTCTGCTTCTGCCTCCCGAGTGCTGGGATTACAGGCGTGAGCCACCATGCCCGGCACTGTGGTATGTGGTACTGGCTGCTGCTGGGTGTGAGTCTCCACACCCAGTGTGGTATGTGGTTACCAGGGATTAAACCCGGGTCCTTGCGCTTGCAAGACAGGCGCCGGAACCACTGAGCTAACTCCCCGGCCCAAACTCCAACATTTTCAACCTCCTGCTGTCCTAAAAGCACAGACACTTCCTGACAAGAAGGAGTCTTTCATGTATTTCACTTTTTTTGTCTTATTATAAATCTAAGTGCATCAATTCATCCCTAAATTACCCAGAACTTGATAAAGGAGACAGTATTTTGACACTTACATATCTTTCCCAATCAATTTCTGCATAAAATCCATTTGGCGCTCCATTGCTTTTTTTCTGTAATAAATTTAAAATAAATTTAGGAGGGGAACATTTAAATGAAAACCAAACAAATAACAGAACAAAAATCATGGAACTCTGTATTTAACTCTGTATTTAACAAGTGCTACCAAAATCCAGCACTGGGAAGACAAGGGGAATAGCCTCGTATGAAACCACACTGGGCAAGGAGTGGGAAATTCGGCTGCGGGACACTGAATAAAACCTACCACTCACTTCTCAAAGCCTGCCGGGTAGCCAGGCAGGGAGAGCTATTAACAACCAGAGGCTCGAGTTTTATTCAATTATGGGAGAATGAGCAGCACTTACATTGTAATTTAATCCTCTATACCTTCAGGGACATAACCACATACATATATACTTTCAATGGAAATGTTTGCTATTGTACATAATTAATCCAACATATCCAAAGAGTGCTCATCCAAGTCATTAACTAACTTTTTAGCACTTCAAATGCTTAATTTTTCCCTAACTATTGGATAAAACACAGAGAAAGAAGGCTCTGGATCAGTTTATTCAGTCTCTGCTTATTACAGTGAGGCTGATATTCCTTCCAACAGGCCGCCTCTCATCCAGATCTCCCTGGGCCGTCTGCTCCCTGCCTCCACGAGCCTATGTTTTTGTGAATAGACTGGAAATCAGCTTTGTTATGTCCTGATTGTCTTAAATTTTAACTGTGGCTCCTGATTATCTTAACGTGTATTTAGGTACTTTCCAGAGAATTTCATCTTAAGGTACAGTCATGACGTAGGACTACAAACGTGAACAAAGCATTCGAATGGAAGTTGCTGACGTTTTCTATGTCTCGCGAGCAGAGGCCCGGATCTTAAATCCGGTTGCTCTTGGTGGGTGCATCGCATGGCACCTGTCACTAAACACACACGCAGTGAGGCTCAGGACAACACATACAACATGGCGGGGATGAGGCTTGAGGACAGGACTTTGGATTTTGCATTCCAAAAAGAAGCCACTAAAACTTCAACTGAGTAGCTAACAATTTGGGGGAGGAAAAGATTAGCCCTCCCAGAGGATCTGTAGCTCATATCCCTGCATGTTCACTGGCATCCTAAGAGCTGGCCTTGGGGTAACAGGGTGTGGACCAAGAAGGGGAGAGAATTATGGGCGCCCCCTGACGTTCTCAGGCGGCACTGCATGGAAGTTACAGTACGGAAACTCTGCTGAGCCCAGACACCTGCGTCCAGACACAGGCCTGCAAGTCTCCTGCTCTCCGCGCTGCTCCCCTGCAAAAGCTCTGCGTGCCTGGCTGCACCATTTTAATCTGCCCCATGGAATGACGTCCTGGAATTGATGCTTCAGTGAGATTCTTTCTTTTTTATTCGCAGGTCTTTTACAAAACCTCCCAAGTCAAGTTTGCCTATTCACTATAGGAAATTGTTGAGAATGCAGTCTACTTAATAACCTATCATGTACTATTAAAAACTCTTCTCTTTCTTGGAAATAGACATGGTTCCTATTTTTGTCATGTTTGTTTTCTTTTTATATTTCTGCTTTCTTGATCTTTTGTTATATGATTTCGTTGCAAAAATGCACCAACTCCTTAGAAATGTGTAACAAGTTCAGTATAAAATTTAATTTATAATAAGAATCAAATGAACTAAGCTGATTCTAAATGAGTAAACTCATGAATTTCATGATCAACATATACTGCTGTCAACATGCCTTTCATTTTTAATAATTCCTTAATGAGAAGCACCGTCACTGCAAAATTAAAAAGGTTAAATGTTCAAAATTTTCAAAGTTCTACAATTTGCTTCCATTATAATGTCATCTTCTTGATTGAAACTCTTTAAAACTAAGATGTCTATAGATTCAGCAGAGCAAATTGTATATGTGTATAGGCGAATATATATATGTACATATATGTTCTGTAATATATAACTCATATATATAAAGAAATTCTTGAATTTCTATATTTGGGCTGAGTGAAATTTCCATTCACAGAAATTAATAGAAGGTTGAGATGAAGGAAAACCAAAATTTATAAAAATTTTTCTTTTAAAAGAGAAACATTTTAAAAACAAATAATAAACACAAAGAACAATTTGTAACAATACATTCTTTTAGCGGATAGTCAACACACACGCATGTACACACACACACATACACACACAGCTTCACTAGAGAGGTCACAGTTTTTTCTGATTGTGTGCTCTCACAGACACCTTTGGAGTCACAAGAAAACTGTTAAAGCTAGGCTGAGGGACAGTTCTTGTTAAATGCTCAGAAAAATATTTGTTTTGCACACTGAGCAAGGTACATTTTCCAGTCGTGATACACTGAAGGTAAAAACTTTGTAAAGAAAGCGGCGAGGAGCATTATAGAGCATCTTCTATAGATGCATTATAGAGCATCTTCTAACAATCAGGCCTGCTCTGGAGAGGAGCGTGTGATATCCCTCAGTGTGTGAAGAAATGACTTTGGCCTTTTTTAGCTCTTCTATTTCTGTATTTTATAAAATTCTATGCCTACCATAAAGAACCTTTATGACTTGAATATATGACTTATTTAAAGTTAATTAAGGCTCATGCAGATGTTAACATTTTTAATGGATATTTTAATTAGTCTTATTATCTATTCTCAGATAATATAAAGGGCCAAATTGATTGGGTGCGGCCACACTCCCACCACATTCTCCGTTTCTACTGCGCATGGCCGCTCTTTTCTGAGGTCAGCTCGTGGCTGGTGGGGGTCTGGGGTAGCAAGATACATTGCCCGAATAGCGTCTCCACCAAAGCAGGCTGGCATCACTTGTAGATGACGCTGTAGGGCAGCCTGGCCAAGGGAACTCTGAGAAGACAGAGATGTTCCAGTCTGTGCCGACCAATATGGTTGCCATGAGGGACGGGTGGCTATGCAATACTTAAAGGTGCTAAGTGTCACCAGGACTGAATTTTAACTGAGTGTACAATTGGCTGCCACACTGGATGGCGCACCTGAGGATACAGCACCGCCAGCCTGGGGCGGCATCCCTGATCCTACCCCCTCGGGATCCGTTAGAGCAGTGTCCACAGAGAAAGGTCCGGCGAGTGCCCGGGAGCTTGTCCTAGCAAAGGACGCTGCTCGGTGCCCATGGTAACGCCCTCGTGCTAGCCTAAGCCTTCTTTACAGACAGCAGACTCTCTTTAAAATTTGAATTTTGGGTTTTTTTCCAAGATAAACAAAAGAAACGTTCTTCTCTTTTTTACTGCTTGATCATTCTTTAAAAGAATATTCCTATGTCAATCCATGGAAATCTATGACTGACTTAGTAACCAGGCCCAGGTATTCAAGAAATATTTTGGGAATGCCTAAGGAAGATGCCTCTTAAAAGTAGGGTGAATAAAAGCTGCCATGTTTTCCAAATTTCAAACTGGGATTTTACTCACTGTTTCTACAACCCCTTGGAAATTTTAAACTAAAATCTGTTTCCTTACCGAAACTTTTTTTCCTCCTTCACGCGCACACTCTGCTTTGCCACTGTAGGGTGGCTCGTGTGGGCTGGGCTGCTGCAATGGATTGTTTTCATGTAGAAAAAAGTTGTTAAAGGATCTGTTTGTTCTTCAAGACACACATAAAGAATCACATGGAGTCAGCAAACAAACCATAGAAGGAACAATTTCTAGGCCAAATTGTGCGGCCTACCAATCTCGGCAGGGTCCCTCCAACAAGGGGGTTTGGGGCCCCATAACGAGGCTCTATTCAGCAGGCCAGTGAGACTGGTGGGGCAGGAAGGAAGGACAGAGAGGGTGTGTCCCAGGCGTGGGGACGTGTGGTGCTGGTCCTCATTCGGCCAGCATTTAGTTACAAGTAGAGAACAGACGTCAGACAACAAGAGGAGACCGGAGAGAAACGGCTGCTGTCTTGACTGGGGTGTGAGCAGTTTGCTTGGCCGTGCTCCCCACCCCTAATGCACGCACGGTCCCAGCTCCATGCAGGAGGATTGAGCAAGAGGCCCACAGAGCGGGAGCTGCAGGTCACTTGTGGAGGGGAATCGGGAGTGCTTAGGACAAAGTTCATCAGTTTCTCTCGGGCTTACGTACGCCTTACACCAGCTGCCTAAAGTCTTGATGCTGTGACAGACAGCTCTGCCCGTTGTGGGAGCCGAGCGGTGGACACCAAGTCGACCGCACCTGTGAATGACCCAGCCAGGAACCATCCACTGCTAAAGTGCACCAGCGACAGGCGGCACCGACTTCAAGAACATGGAATTCAGTAAGCCGCACCACAGAGCTTTCATGCTGCCAAGTCTCACCCACCCAGCACCCTCTGGGTCGATACCACCTGCTTCTTACAGAACCCCTCGACCCAGAGGTCCAACAGGCCATCCTTTGGAGACTACCTCAGCCAAATGAAACATGGACCAGGTTCACAGACAAGGTCTCCAAGGAATCCGTGTGAGTTTGAGAGAAAACCAGGTTGCTATTTCTGAGGACCGAATACAACCAGAACCTTGGGTCCAGACAGACGGCACTGGGTTTCAGACTGCAGCAACCACATTTGGGCTAAACTTGAACATTTTCAGGTCGTGAAGGTAGTAGCTGAGTAATCATATCCAATTTTCTTTCTGAGGAAATGCAACTGTTTCTATTGTAGCTTTCAGAACTGTTCTGCTTTCCTTCCTGAGAAAATGAAACCAACTCTTTTCTCCTCACTGACCATGACCAGCGATTCTGATGGTGTTTTGAAGGAAGCAGCAAAGAGGAAGCAGTGTGCCTGCTGACAAGCACCTCTGCGGCATGTGAAGGGCTGAAGGCAGTGCCCGGGGAGCAGCTGGGAGCCGTCACCTCAGAAGGACGTGTCCGCAGAACGTCCCTGGTCACCTGTCCTTGCCAGCAGCCAACATCAGGTAGCAAGTGTGTGTTTCACCAGAGGTTTAGACGGGGCTCCCCAAAGCAGAGAACAAGGTAGCAATGGCCTCAGAGACGACTCAGAGATGAGAGGGCGGGGTGTGAGGTGTGGAGAGAGGAGAAAGGGGTGAGACAGAGCGGGGCAGAGCGAGGGAGGCCGGAGGCGGTGACCCAGACCCGGCGGCCGAGGGCCGGCCTCGTGGAGGTGGGAATGGAGGGGACAGGAAGACCAGCGGGGACCACAGCAGCGGCAGAGAGGAGACACAGAAGCGGAGAGTACCTGAGACAGAGTTAAGGAGAGGGCTCTGAGCCAGAAGCAAGAGCTGAGGAGAAGCTGGGTCTTCTGGGTCTTTTTGTTCCCCTGCTGAATAGAGCCTTGATTATAGTGTCACCCAACGTCTGGTCAATTTCAGTCCAGTCCCTAACATTCCATAGTGAGGACCACAGGGAGGCCAGGCACCTGTCCTGAGAGTCTGGGCTCAAGAGTGGGGTGCCCTGCTTTGGGATGCTTCTATTAGCACCCCAGTTTAGCTATACTATCATAAAAGGTGATTTAAAAATTTTTTAATTGCCAAGTTTATTTTGGTTCCCATTCCAGCCCAAAGAGCCTAATATGCACCCACTTTTTTTGTCCAGTAACAGCTGTTCTCTTAAAGCTTGTGAATAGACATCTGATTTCGATGTGAAGGATGCAGTTTTAGAAGTCGGGGCAGAACCCTGCAAGCACAGCCTGAGTACATCTCAGCCCATGTGCCACAGGCATCTTCACAACGCAAGAGACTGGGCGGACAGCAAGGAGTCAGAGTTCCTGCTAAGTCTCAGCCTCTGGGCACATTTCCCAGCTCCAGGCTGTAAATCCAGGCAGAAATGGTTTGAAGACCATTCCCTGTTTTTGAATTTAATATAGAAAATGTATCTGCAGCCCAGCTACTCAAGGGGAAAAGCTTCTTTCAGTTTTATTGGTTCCTGGCTCCGTCAGAACTCGGCAGCCTCGGCTGGAGAAAACCATTCTCACATAATGAGCTTTTGCATTGTTAGACAGGGAACAGAAAAACAGTGACGGCAGAGCTGCTGCAAGCACTGTCTGGCCCCCGACCGACCCTCTGCGCCTCATTCCTTCCACCCCTGCAGGGGTTCAGGTGAACGCAATAGATAAGTCCAACTTCACCAAGACTGCATTTTTGTCTCATGCAATTATTGGGGGAAATTATAACAATGAGAAGCCTGCAAAGCTATCCAATCTATTTTTTTTCTCCTACAGGAAGACAAAAAGAAAAGGTAATGGGGCTTTAAGCCATTAAAATGTAGCATATATTAAATGCACACCCTCTAAAATGGTTATTCAAATACTTACAATTCCATCTCGATCAGGGGAACCTCTGTAACAGAAAGAAATTGATAGCCTTGGTGAAGACCAATCACAGTTGCTTCGAAAATTAAACAGCACAATAAGAATCACTGACCACCATCTCCAAGCCCTCTCCATGCACCCACTCATAATCAGGCTGAGGGAAACTAAAACAAAGTAAGTAAGTTGTGAGATATTTGGTATTTGAACATTATGGGAATCTGGCCCATCTAGTCGGCTCCGTTCTGCACCACCACAAGGTGGAGTAAATGGGCCTGTCTCTCCCAGCCTCCTGCGCTGCAAGGGCTCCTGAGTTGTCTTTGATAACTATAGACTTTTCTGGTGTTTTTTCACTGATTTTGAGACTCTACACCTTCTTCTGTATTTTTATATGTAGGTCTCTTGTTATAGAAGAACGGGAAACAAGCTGGTATTTGGTAAGGGATTCCCTTGGGTGACTCCAGTGGTCACTGTGGGTGACCCCCGGTGGTAGCAGGAGGGGCAGTGACTCCTGAGGAAGATGAAGCTGGAGTCCATTCTCTAATACCACACGGTCCTGCGACCTGAGTGCGCTCCCCTCCTGGCCAGCATAACAGATGTGAAGCACTCACAGTACTTTCTGACATGCATTAGGTGGTTGAAAGTGTAGCTGACTATCATTTCTTGCCTGTGATGTCTCTTGGTGGTAGTGATGTAGGAGGGGGATTGTCCTCCTTTCTCTGGGGAAACAGACTGTGGCCGTTGTCAGTTGCAAACTCCCAATTTTAATTCACTCTGTAAGGACCTTAAAAATGTCTGCTATAACAAAGAAACAGAGGCGGAGGCAGGAGGATGGCTGTGAGCTCAAGGCTAACGTGGGCCACATAGTGAGCTGAGGGCCAGCCTGAACTACAAAGACAGACCCTGTCTCAAAAAACCAAACAAAAACCCAAAAAACAAGAAGCAGAAATATGCTTGGGAGGGAGCTGAATTGCAGGGAAAATAATTTTAATCAGTGCTTCGGGTGGCCTGTGACATCTCCAGGAGTTTGGTAAGGTCAGAAGTGTTCATCTGGAGTTGGGGCGGGTGGGGAAGGTCACTACTGCTCCACAGGGCGGGGCCTGGGGCGAGGGGCCTGCCAAGCCGGCAGCACCACGGCCTTCAGCAAGTGTGCGACCTCTTTGGAACCGATTTCTTATCTCTGCAACTGGGGATTATTACTGGCCTTATTGGACTACTGCGAGGACTAGAAAGGACATCAGTACAGCAAAGTATGTCGCACAGTCTGGCTGCCACTTAGCTCAGGCTTACACCCTTCCCCTGTCCACCGGCCGTGATACCAGTGATCAAATCTGCGCTGGTCCTTGCCCCTGGTCTGAGGAGCTCAGTCGCCCACGCTGGGGCTGGCAGCTACCCTCGCAGATTGCTTAGTAACCTGAGCCAGCTGCAGCCACCCTGAAAACAGTTTTCTTCAAGAAAGTTTCGGGAACTACTGACTCGTGAGCATGAACGAAGGCGAAGGGCCCCAAGTCTCCAGGTCTGATCAGCCCCTGTGCAGGTCTGAATCCTTTTCTAAAAGTGCCACATGACCCCGGTAGAGAGCGGGTTTGCGAAGAGCAAAGGGTTCTCCAAAGAAGCTTGTTCACAGTTAGCTCGCTGTCCCCACAGAATCTGGGCACTCCACGGGAGAGGTGAAGGAGAGGTACCCCATGCTGCATGCGAATGTCTTCTCAGAGGGCCGCAGAGCGAGACCGGGCGTCTCCCAACACCATGAGGACTCACTTTCATTGCCTTAGAAATGGTGGTGAAAAAATAGTGCTCTGGTCACATGGAAATTAGCTCAGCCTGCTTTGGGGAAGTTGTTAGACCACAGAGATATTTGGTATTTGAACATTCTGGGAATCTGGCTTGCTCTTTTCTTTCTTTCGATATTTTGAGACAGGATCTTACTATGTAACACAGGCCAGCTTGAACTCGCTGTGATCCTCCTGTCTCAGCCTCCCAAGTGCTGGAATCACAGGCCTATGTCACCACAACTGGCCTCTTTTCCTTTAGAAAAGAAATCTGTAGTGCCATTCCTGACACTGTTTACCTACAATGATGGACCTGGCTTCGCCTACTATGTGCTGAGTGCAAGTGACAGTGCTCCCGCACCAACGAACGTGACAAAAAGAGCCTTTCAGCATTTGGTATCTAGACAAAGCAAATAACCCCACTTCCCCATCCACTGTACTTGGTGGCTTACATACTTCCAGAGTGTCCAGGTGACCTGCAGCCAGGGACAAAACCCAGATGTCTCAACCTGGCGTTGGCGCTTTCCTGCATGGCCCTTATATCCTTTCCGGCCTAACTTCCATGTCTCCTCTTCCTGTGGCCCCAGGCAGACACCCTGAACCCCGCCACTTCTCCCAGAAGCTCCCCACTCCCTCTGCCCCAGCTCTGTGGCTCCTTGTATGTGACACCCATCGCCTCATGTTCTTGGGAACCAAGACCAAGCGTCCTCCTGCCCTGAAGCATTGTGGGCCATCGCCCGACATGCGCCTCCTCACTCCCTCATTCCCATGAGCTTCCATGTTCTTTGCTCACAGGGGACATCACTATAAACTTGTACCCGCAGTAACAAGAGTCATAACAGGGCTATGTACTAAGCGGTTACTTGCTACGGAGGCCTGCGGAGACCACTTCATGTGTGATCTCCTTCTGGTGTATGAGAGGGATTTTAACATGTGTAGTGTTTGTTCCCATCAAAAACGTGCACATAGTAGAAGTGAAAGTCCTGTGCACATACGCCTGTGGGGTTCCCCTTTTACACCTTCTGGGGAGTCTCTGTAAATGCTGGGCTGAGAGAGCTCCCTCTGACACACAGCGGATATCCACATCTGTGTCCACCGCCAGCCAGGGCTGGGCGGCGGCTGCTCCGCACAGTGGTCTTGGGTTACAACTCTGAGTTCCTGGCCAGCTGCCTCCACGCACTGAAGTTACCTCTCTGCCTCAGCTGAGATTACTGTCAGACCAAATATGTTTGAAAGAGAATTCAAGATGATCAACTAGGTACATCGAATTATAACAACATTTTTAAGGACTTGGTGTCCTCGGGAAATGCATGAGATGAGCAAGATCGGTGAAGACCTCCCTCCGGCACTGCTGTGAACTCTGAGGTGTGAACCACAATTCGGTTTGATGAAATCTTGGCTTCTCCAGTAAGAGCTCTGGGATGTTGCCTGGCGGACATCCCTGGCGTGGGTGAGGGCTCATCTACCTACACAGACATTCCGCTGTTTCTTCCGTTCAGACATCTGCAGGGTAACGCTAAGAAGTAGAGGTGAATGTTTTTAGTCCTCTACCCTGGGGGAACCTGTCATGCTTTCTGCCTTGGAAAGCATTGGAAGATGTAGATACCAGGTAGTAAAAAATAACTCCTCCCAACAATCTGAAATCTGTACCTTTTTGTATAGACCTCAGAGAATTATGCAGAACAACCATCGTTTACCCAGATTTGAGATGTACACAGAAAGCACTTAGTATTCAAGGAACTCTCTAAGTGACAGGCAGCAGAAGCTCTTAGGAAACAGCCTGTTGGAGGAGGCAGAGTACATACGTGGAGTCAGTGTCCTTCTCTTTCTTCCGTATTCCAAAGGCCTTTCTTGTACGTTTTTTCAATCCTGTGGGAAAACAGCAAAGGGTCAAAAAAATCTCTTCAGAGCACCAGGGGTCACAGATTTACAAAGCTGCAGCACAACTGGGAAATGCACGTGTTCAGGAGCATTTCCCTCAGTTGTGCATGTATGTACGTGTGTGCCAGATGTGCGGCTCGTTACACTCTTCAACAGATGTTTGTCCAGGACGTGGCCCTGGGAGTTCTCAGCACCATAAGCACCAGAAGGGTATGTGGCACAGACAGGGCTGCGAGCTTTTCCTAGACAATTGTTACTCATTACCCAGACTGCCAAGGGACTGAATCACAGATGCAGAAAAGCCATCTCCAGGCCGGACAGTCTTGAGGCTGGCATAACACCCAGACACAGGTCACATGTACCACACATGCCAAGAGAGCTACACCAAGCTGGCACAGCTCCGCCCAGGATTCACACTGCACCTTGCTTCCGTGCGTTCGCCTGCGCCTGCACACTGGATGGATCCGAAGCCATTCTCTAGCGTCAGCCAACACGGTGCCCCTGGTTGGTCCCGGCCCTGGCTGAAATGCTTTGTCTGTTTTATCAGCATGTAGAACTCTCTTCCTCCCTGAAGGCCACATACTCTGTGAGGGCCTCTCACTCCTAGGAGTGTAAGATGCTGACTACCCTGGGTCCGCCAAATGTTGCTTCACATATGTATTATAATATATCAACTGTTACTCAGTGTTTACTAGGCCAATTTCCTTAATGGACTATGAATCTTTGTCGGGCAGCCAGACGCCTTCTTATGTGGATTTCCTCAGCGTCTTGTTCAGATATCAGATAATACTCTTCGGTTTAAACTGTGTCCCAGGTAGAACCGTGGAGTAAGAAGGGCTCTTCCTCCAGACCCCACAACCCACAGGTCTGCTCTTCATACCTATCTGGGAGTTTCATCTCCTGCACGTTCCGAGGGACACCTGGGCTCGGGTTTCTTGCTAGCAAGTGCTGCTCAAGTTTACCTAATGCCTAGGAATTCAAAACCTTAGGCTTGGTACCAGTGCTTTGGAAAATTCTCTTGGGAAATGGAGCTAGAAAAAGTCACTGATGTTTTGGAGTTTGCCTTGCACTGCCAGGTGGAACCAAAGGAAAAACACTGACGAGGATCGGTAGTGTGATGACACCTTCGTCCTGAACACGTGAGTCAGCCCTCGATGACGTGACTCACATTATCTGCCTCTTGGGGTGCTGCTCAGCTGCTCCCCACGTGTGTGTGTGCATTCTAATTCTGCATCGCAACAGTCATTCCATTTCAAATGATTAGGTCTTTGAAATGTCAATTTAAAAAGCGCTCTTCCCACACGAATCTATTCTGTATTACTCTTTGCCTGATGAGTTTATAGCAAAACTCACTGACATTTAAAATATCTGCCCCTAATATTTAGGAACACCTTCTCCTTACTCTTTTTTATTTTGTTTATTTGTCTGCTTCTTTCTCACTTCATATCTTTAAGGAACAAATATCATAGTTGTGTGATCAACACTTTCCCTTGGGCGTCTCCCCTACTTCTCTACGCACCCCATCTAGCTTTGGGTACATACTGTTACGGTTACGAATTACCGCTGGTGATTTTGGAACCATAAAATGGATGCTATTATTGTGTTTTCAAGTGTTTCATTTCCTGTAACTCAACCTGTTAGAGATAGCACACCCTACCAAACAGATCAGAAAATACATTCCATTATATATTATATTGTATTATATTATATTATAATATATGTTGGCAGTAGTGGTTTTCCACAGAGCCTGAGCTGTTTTTGACTGTGATATTTGGACAAGAGCCAATGTGAACTAGGTCATGCACATCATGCATTACCCATTTTCCAGCCCAAAGTGCTCTGGGTCAGGATGAGGGACATGGAGTTTTTCCTAGAATCATTTCTGCTTGCTTAGCTTCCCACAAGTCACATACACTCTCTGGGTTTCTGTCACTCAGTCTGCACCAAATAGAAGAGATAAAAAAATTCGCATGTATTCATACAGAAAGTGCTCTGCCAGGCTGTAACTCTGGTTTCATGGGAAGTCATATTTCCATTGCACGGAATACATTTATATATGGAAGATAAATAAGAATGTACCAAATGTATAAAATTCCAGGAAAAAAATGAATCAAATTATTGAATAACAAAAAGCATGAAAACATGTTCCTCTGTGAAAAATGGAAAAATTTGAGAAGTTTATGAAAATGTGAAGAAAGATGACAGTACTGAAAGGTTCTAGCAAATAAAATTACAAACTCTTTCACATTTTAATAGATAGTTTAGAGGATCCAAGAAGAAACCATGAAATCAATTATGTGAAAAATGGAGAGGCAGGGTTATGTCTTTGGACATATTCAACATTTTGACATAATTCACAGAGTGTTCACACAGGCTGTTGTGGTGGTACATGGCCAAAATCCCGGCTCTGGAGGCTGAGGCAGGGGGGTTGCCAAGAGTTCGACGCGTGCTTGGCTAGCAGTGCGTTCAAGGCCAGCCTGAACTACACAGTGAGATCCTGTCTAAAAAATATTGAACCTTTTCAAAACAGAGAATGACAGTCAAAGATATTATAAGCATAACAAGTTTAAGACACCTCATTTGATAATCTGACTCAAAAAGAAAGAACAAAGCTCTCTCCAGCGATTCTCCCACTTTTAACTCCATAACTTTATGAAGATTTTAAAGTTAATTTCTACAATAAAATTGTTGCTGAGGTGGGGCATGAACCTAGGCCAAGTGTTCTTCTCCATGAATGGGAGAAAGAAAAAATGAAACGTTCTTCAGAAATGGTGTAGCTTTGCCCTTGCCAACACCAAGACAAAGAGATCTTTGGGGATGGGATTTTGTTTGCGTGACAGTCAAGGACTACAGTGGTCCCACTGGAGTTGAGGACCTGCCAGGGAGCCAGCCTGCAGTCTTACCCCTGCCACACTGCGGTAAGACTTGCAGCCCCTCCACCCAAGGCAGATACCTTCAGCTGCCTTTGGCATTTAACAGATTGCATTGTTAGGAGCCCCTGTGTGCACTATGTGCTGACCGGCTCCTCACGGCCAGTTGGTGCGTGCATCTTAACTTTTTACTCGTTCTTTTCCTTCCAGCTACTAGACCCCTTCCTGTTTGACAAAGATCTCCATTTCCTTTGGTATTAGTGGCAAAACCTAGTAAAGTTTACAAAGAGTGATCACAAAGAATTTAAGATAGACTGATCTTTTAAGAGGTTAGAAAGGAATTTAAGGAATGATGATATAAAATACAAAAAGCAGCACATTTAGAAGCTGGTAGGGAGTCACAGCATTAGAGGAAGTTCTATGGCTCTGCCGCTGCCGGCGACTATCAGAGTCCCACCAGGCTGGCTTTTGGGTGTGTTTTGTTTTGTTTTTTTCCAGTTTGCTCTTACGAGCCCTTTGGAAAAGTGGGCAGTGTTTCTTCCTCAAGCACCAAGCTGAAGTTATGTTTTTTAATCTGTGGCATCTCTCTCAGGAGGGTCTCTTTCTGCACATTGCCCCTGTACATGGGCTTTTCCAGGACTTGTTCTGGGTTCTGTACTCCTTCTGGGGCAGTTCTGTCCACGGTTTCCTTTCCCATATGTACACAGGCAAATCCTGAATCTATACATGAGGTCCACCACTATCTAATGTGCTTCATAATTGATAAAATATCTCAGAGGCAGGCTTCTGCCAGAGACAGAAAATTTTTTAGAAATCCTTTAGGTTACACTTACCTATACAATCAAAGCTGCATCGGTGAGCATTGGTTTGGTACTATTTTGTAATTAGGAATCCTCTTAAAGTGACTCTCCATCAACAGATGAAAATTTACTCCCTGCATGTAATCAAATACTATTCAGCCATAAAAAGGAGTAAAGTCCTGATGCATGCTGCATCATGAATGAACCTTAAAAACATTGTGCTCAGTGCAAGCAGCCAATCAGAGACAGCCACCTACTCTGTGATTTCATTTCACTGGCAGGAAATCCAGAACCGACACATTCATTATACAGAAAGCAGGTCAGATATTGACAGTGGTTGAGTCGAACAGGGATCGGGAAGGACTGCCTGACTGGTGGGGGGCTTCCCACTTGCCGGAGTGATGCAGGCTTCAGAGTGAAATTATGCAGAAGGCCAGTGAGCTTTATGCTCTAACCAACCAGAACTGAAAATTCTATGTGATGTATATATATCACGACAAGAAATAAATGGAATAGTTCAGGCTAGATTGTTTTGTGATAAGAGCAAGGCAATGGAAATGAGTGGGAAAGACATGAAAGAAAGGCAAGTTGATTTAAAGTGTGTGGCCTGTGTTTTTGTTTTATTTTATCAGAGCTGCCAAATATTTAGTAAAGAAATCAGGATTTCACCAGTCACAATCTGTGGTCATAGTGATCTCCACTACAACAAAGTCATGATTGCACAGCATTTACAAAAGGACATCAAGCTTTTCTCGCTCAAGTACCAAATGTTACAGGACATTTTTCATAAACACATTTTTACTATGCGGCTTGTTCCTCTGATCATTTCTCACAAGACCATACTGTTGAAGTAGTATGGTTTAGACCTAAAATGTCCCCCAAAGTCTCATCTGGATGGTGACTCGATTATGGAGCTTAATGTGCTGTTTGGAGATCAGTCCTAGGACACGGAGCAGCCGGAAAGGGTCTCGTCGTCCTCAGCCCTCCTTTGCTTTCCGCTGGCTGGACACTGTGCAGTGAGCAGCTTTCCTCCACAATGCTAAATTCACACCTTTCCTGCCTTGGAGCCAGCCGTTCATAGACTAAACCCACTGGAACCATGAGCCCTGGCTGGCATTCTGTCCTAGAGGGGGCCAGTGACTGACACATCTGGGACCCTCTGCAAATGGCAAACTCCCTGAAGCCAGAAACTCTGTACTCATGACGGTGTTGTTTATGTTCACCTCACCCTCAGGGGTACGTGGACAGAACATTCTTTAAAGTCGTTTGCTTAATCATATTAAAAGACAGACGTTATTTCTCAATCCCCTTGGTACAGTACAAATCAAGGCCTTGTAGTTTATTAGATAATTTCGTTAGTGTGTAACCTTCATTTGGAAAATGAAATAAAGAGAAAACATGTCTTGTGTTTTGAAAAGATAAATGTTATTTCAAGTAAGTCTAGGCCTTGGTTATGTATGTGGCATCTGCGACCTCGGTGGCGATGCAAGCGCATTTCTTATGATAGTTTATAGGTTAAAAAACTCATTTTGTTGCTTAAAAACTTTCCGACCTGAAATACAATTTATTATCCTTACTGATGTTTCTCTTCTGGAGATTGCAGAGACCCAAGAACCCACCAGCACTAAACATCTCAGACCTGCCTGGCGTTAGGGGTTTACAAAGCTGCCTTTCATGGGCAACGCAGAAACTACCTCAGTCTTCTTTCTTTTCCCCTGAGTTTGGCTGTAGGGTGATTCATCAAGTAAACGCTAAATGCTGAATTTGAGTCACTTTTAAAGATTTCACTGAAATTTGAATTGGTTAGAGGGAAGTTCTAAAGATGAAAATCTGGACTCTTCTGTATACTAATTTTACATAAAACATCAACATCTCAAACTCAAAAGAATGTAGAATATTTTTTGGGGGGGTTGCTTGTTTTTCATCTTCTGTTTTATTTTAGTTGAAATCAAACCTCAAGTACTTTTTCCTACAAAATGAAGACTGGCTCTGAGGACGGGCAAGTGAGGAAGCCTCGTGGAGCCCAGTCCTAAACAAACTGCCAAGGTGAGAGCGTCCCACAGGCCAAAGCCACCTCGTAGCCGTTGCCAGCCCAACTGGAAGGGCAGTTTGCCACCTAGAACTATAAACCAAGGGTCTGCGAGGAGATCACCTTTCTCCCCTTGTCCTGAACACCTGCTTTATGGTTAGAGTGACTGACAGGGGCTGGGCTGGGGCCAGACGTGCAAAGGTGCAGCTGAGAGGGGAGATCAGGAGGGGCCGGGCTGTGACCAGCTGCGGAGCCTCCTCTGCATTCGCCATCTGCAGTGCTCCCAGCGGCAGGAGCGGTGCCAGCTCCAGGGTGGGTGCCACCCGCAGATCGTGGCCCAAGGCCCCATCTGACCAAGAGCCCAGACCCGCTGACGTTGGCATCTCTTGTTCTTCATCACAGTTCACTTTCCCCTTTCGTTAAAAACCAAACCGAAAGGGCAGCTGTTTTTAAACACAAACTTTTTTTGGCAAGTGAGGCCGTACACTTCTCAGACACCAAAATGGTTGAAATCTACAAGTTGAAATCTCTGCACTTCCCAGGAAACAAAGAGACCTAATGCACGCTCACCCAATGGATTCTTTCTAATAAACGTGTTTTGCTTACGTCTTCATTCGCTGAGAGGGTCACTCAAAGGTGAATCACGTGTAATTCAATTACTTATTTTCTTCATGAACTCAGGCCGAACATTAGGTTTCAGTAATATCAAACAGGCAAATGTAATTGCCGTGGGCAGAATGCCACGTATCGACAGCCTCTCCAGCCTGGTGGAGCGAGTCGTTACGACAGTCAGTATGTTTCTGAGGAGACTCTGGGTGTTCTGGGTGTCAGCCTTTTCTTTAAGTTTTAAATACATGAACTATGATCCAGTTCTGTTAAAGGAAGGTGTCAGCATGCTGAGGGGGAGGCCAGCCCCTCCCGTGAATGTAACGATGGACGACGGCCTTGGATTTACGAGATGCTGCGTACACGTGAGCACAGGAAATAGGTAGGGTGAGCTCACGTCCAGCAGGACCCCGTTCCCGTGGCCTGTCTCACATCTCTCGGCACATCTGTGACTCCGACCCCAGGAACTGCTGAGCCACTGGGAGGAGTGTGCTCTCCCGTCTACTACTACACTGGGTTCCGCTCACGCAGAGGAAGTACAGGCCGGCTTTGAGCTTGGCAAGCACCAAGCTCTCTACACAGCGGTGCCCATCATTTGGCAAGACTCTAAGATGGGCATCTCTAAAAGGTGACTGAGAATGTGGAGGGAACAAAACACCTTTATAAAAGAGAAATATTTGACCATCTGGTGACACGGGAGGGAAGGTGAAAGAGGACAGTCATGAGAAGACACAAGAGGGCCTGGTCTTCATGCTAATGTACTGATGGGAAACTGTTAAGAATCTTATGCCAGGGAATAACTCTTGTAAAGCTGTAAGTAGTGAGATAATGTCAGCATTGTTTTGAGTTTTGAGACAAAATCTCATCTTCTATGAGTCTTACTTTTCTCTTAACAATTCCAAAGGTTTTGGTAAATTGTAAGAGGCTCTAAGGAACCTGAGTAACACCCGAAATCCATGGGCCATCATTCTACGCAGATTTCTCTTGCTTTTCTTGGAGCATTGATAGCTACAGAACAAGCAGAAATCAGCTATTTTAACTGATTACGTCAGACCAACTAAATGCCTGACTTCCACACTCGTAACAGCTCCAGGGATCTATTTCTTTATAAATAAAAATATGATGGCAAAAATTGAAAATCATAAAATTTTCTGACTCCGATTTCCCTTGTCACAGCAACCATAACGAAGTAAGACTCCATCTCAAGGAGCATCATCGGATGACATCTGTCATGAAGACAGATGGGGCTGAGAGCTTCCTGGAGCAGCGCTGAGGAACTCTCTCTGTGCAGGTGTATTGCACACTTGATTCATCAGGTGTCTTCCACTTCTCCTGTAAGTAAGGAGCGCTGTGCACTTCTCCTTCAAGGGAGGGAACGTGGGATTGTCTAGTTCCCGGCCTTCTGGAGAGTCTCAAGGTTCCTCTTAGAGACACTGGTGAAATCAACATGGCCTGCTCAGTCGGATTTCACCTGCCAAATGGCTTCTCCCTCGTCCTCTCCACTTTGCACCTGTCCATCGGACCCTCCCTGGTCAGGCACAGGCATGGGGACAGCAATGAAACTCAGGGGTCCTGCTCACACACACTGACTTCACCCATAAACAGAAAAGTTAAGCTGAATAATAATTCACCAAATCCCACTTTTGAAAAACTCCAGTGAAAAATAAATCCAAAAGAAAGCAAACTGGACAGCAACAGAAATCGTTTTCATGCTTTAATATTTCACTCAGGCAGGAAGGAGCAAGTTTTTTGGTAAAACCTATGAACTGTTGCTACCCGTCCCAGTGGATGTTCTGAGTCACATTTTTTAGAGTCGAGGGAGATAAAGACCAAGGTGGCCTGCCTCGTCCTACACACCACAGGCTAGGGGCCAAGTTTACCTGGGCAGGACTTGAGAAATCTACTTCCAAAAAAGAATGGGAATGGCCTGCAAGCTTAATATCATGTAACTACAGGTTACTTTCAAAGCGGATCGGCCCTCACATATACACACACAGAGATAAAAGGTCGAAAAGAAAGTGAGAAACAAAATTTAGTTCTATGTTCCTTTAAGAGGTCTTCAAGTCTCAGGGATGCTTGTGGATTGATCTTATTTGCAAGATCAACAGTCACCATCACCACTGTCACCCAGGGCTGCGTCCTCCCCCCTGGCTGTGCACCCTGCGGTGTCCTGCACCCACTTCTGTGAGATGCAGCAGCAGCAGCACGGAGCCCTGGGGCTGCAGTGACGACCTGCTCTTGCTCAGTCTCTGTTCAAGTCAGTTCTCTAGGAAAATGCACCTTTCTAGACCTGCAGGTGTAGCAAGCCACCCTCAGAGTCTCCTTGCTGAAAGATCTTTCTATTAAGCTCTTACTTACATTCTAAACATTCACACTCACGTTTGTTGTTCTACTAATGCTCCGACTCGAGGTCCTCAGTGTTTACCTGCCAAGCTCAGAATGGCAGACATTTCCACCACAGCGCTTGTCTTCTGCAGTCTCTGAGAACTGGTAGAGATGAATTTCCACCCACCCCAACACCCATTCCGTTAAGCAGCTGGCACCTGCTCCAGCACCTCGCTGTCTACTCACCAAGGCTGGTGTTTAGGTGAAGAGTGACATGAGATGAAGTGGTTGGGAGCCAATCATGCCAGTACCTGAAGGTCAAGCTAAAGGTCAGATTTTCAGTGATAGGCAGGCCCTGCAACCCTAGAGTGGGAAGCCAACAGATCTGAATACTTTCCCTGCAACACCAAGTTCTGGCCCTCACCACCTACCACAGCCGCAGGGAACAGTGTGATTTATACAATGGCAGCTGTACTAAGCTAAAGAAAAACCGAGAGTGTTTTCTGCATCATCAGAAGACAAAATAACATTGAGTGTTCCTTTGGTGTTAAAAGGGTTGTGCTATATGATTATCTGAAAACCGAGTTGTGATCCGTATTTGAGTTATGATACAAGCTTTCTTTAGCTAAAATACCTAGTTCTCCAGAACCCTTCAGTGCCAGAGTACTTACTTTTATGAGCTTTCCAATTGTGGCAGTGTGTAACTAGGGCAATTGTAACAATAGTAACTGAAATGCAGACTAATTTAGAGCCTTCTACTTAACTTCTGAAATCAACCTTCTCGGAGATTTGTTACATTTGCAGTCAGACTTGAAATCAGATTTCACTTTATTATTTCTCACCTGTGTCATGTTGGAAAAAAAATCATTGAATATCTCAAGAATTCAGATTCTGTAACTGTGAAGTGCTTGATTCTCATGATTGCAGTGGGAGAATGTAGCTGAGCATGTCAAGTGCTATGCAAGTAAAACATCATCTTTTATTTGTGTAAGTCTTGGTACCACGTGACCAAGCGGAGGAAGATCATAAATTGTCATTGCATTTCTTCTAAGGGTAAAAGGTCCAACCCAGTTGAGATGAAAACAGCTCTCTCTCTTGCTTGTTAATATACAAAGGGGAGGAAATTTACATCTTGTTATTGGCCAGCTGAGTAATTTTTCCAGTTTCTTTGGTTGGGTAATATTAACTCTAAAATTCTCCACCATCTTGGTGACGTCCAGTGGCTTATCAAGGCAACCTCAGGCGTTCGTAGGGGTGTGTATAATCTTAGCTATACTTTTCATCTTCCTCCTTCTCCAGGTAAAATCCATAACTGGTCTTTTCGCACAGGCTGGCAATGAACAGCAAGCATACTGGTTTTGTCTGTGACAGCAAGCTCAGGGACATTAAAGGTGTGCATAATCAATATTTTCTAGAAATTTGGGCTGACCTTAGGAAAAATCCTTAAAAGTCATACGATGGGGAAAAAAGTACACATCTATGTTATGGGTGCTGAATTAACTTTTCATCTAGAGCTGATGATTAAATAATACTTGAAAAATTAAAAAAAAATTTTTCTTTTGCCAGCAAGAAAAATATCACGATTTATGCAAAACATGCTTGTCTTGGGAAGGGTATGTCTGCACTTCTAATCAGTATCCAAGCAAGTGCTAATGGGCGAAAACAGCCCCGAGTAATCACAGGCACTGTGGTCAGATGGCGGAACAGCAGGTGGAGGTCGTCACTTGCCTTGGACAGTGTGAGCACACCCCAAGTCCCGGAGAGCACAGCAGCAGGTCCACAGCCAGGCAGAAGTCAGGCCCGAGCGTCCACCCTCTGCCGGCTGCACCGTAGCTATGAGTGGCTGCGGGAGTGTGAGCTGTGTGAAGAGCAGGGAGGAGTTACCACCCAGAGATCAACGCAAGGGATGCATCTGTCTTCTGTCTGGTCTAGTGCACTGAATAATTTTGTAGTTTTGAGAATAGTTGTCCTTTATGTTTCTATGCTAAATATACCGACTTCCTCGCTAAGTGTCTACAACAGCGCAGCGCACCCGGTATGGCTACACGACATTACCCTGACGATGAGTCACAGTTCCCTTGACGCTAATACCATTACGCCAAAATTTGCTCAGCATTTTGAGTAATTGTTCTGGTAAGTACACTTAATGGACTCTTTGGTTTGTCAGATGATAGTCTCAAAGGCAGAAGGAAGGTTGCAGGTAATGTAAGTAACGACAAAAACCCAAACCAAACAGAATAGTGTTATTAGAAACAGCTTTGTAGGGACGTCGTGATCAAACAGGAGGAGGAGTGGGTGGGGCTCGTTCCAAGGTGCAGGAGAAACTGTGCTCGATCCTGAGGCTCTCCGACTGTGGCCCGGGCCGGGCTGGCCCAGCGTCCTCTGAACATGGCAGAGCCCCCGGGCCTCAGCGTGACACGTGACCTGGGGCCCGGGGGAGACAAGCCTGCTGTGCGGCGCTGGGTGGGGGCACAGCACGTACAGGATGCTCGTCATCACTGGTCCTGGCTCGTGCATTTCCTGTGCTTGTGATCACCCTTTCAGGGTGCTGCCACCAGAGAGGAGGAAGGCGTATAACCCACACACTGCACTGTGCCGGTGTCTCGACTTTCCGGGAGGTCATTCCAGCTGTGCTTCTAAGGATGAGGCCCAGGCTCAGCCCTGCATGGAGCAAAGAGGGCCCATCGGATCCCACTCGCCTCCCAAGTCCCAGGGACA